>KZ651340.1:324907-364151 GCA_001010745.2 Gerris buenoi
TATATATATATATTGAGTATTTTCCAAATAGCGAAGACATAAGAAGTTATATGGTATTTTTGTATGAGTTTATCTCAAAGCCAATAATATAGCAAAATATAATAAAATAATAGTTTTTGAGTTATAGGACGTAGGACGTATGCTCTTTTCTTTTATCTGTTAACGTGAAATTATATTTGAAATATTGGATAGATTTCGTGATTGCTATGTTCAAAGTATTATACTTATCTTTTTACATTCTCACATAAATAGAAAGTATTGTGAAGGCACGAAAATTCGATTTTGAGATTTTGATGGATTTACACGTATTGAGGTTCCCCCAGTCCAAAAAGTGTTTTTTTTTTTTTTAAATGTCTGTCTGTCTGTCGTGCAGACGCTTAGAGCCTAAGGTAGCGTTCCGATTTCGACAAAATTTGGCATACGTTTTCAGAAAAGCCCGAGACATGAAAAACATTAAGAAAACATGAAGAGACGTGAAGAAATCAAGAAATTAATTTAAAGAAAAAAAAAGCTCCTAATGCACTCCCCAAGCTTCACTAAAATCAAACATTGCTAATTATAGGAGAGAAAATAAGTATTGATAATTGTAAAAATAAAATACTGTCAATACCATTTTAATTTTCTTATTATTAACCCCTCCCCCCGGGTTATCTCACTGCCATGGGGGCAATATAGCCTGCTTTATTTATCTATGAACTATTTATGACTGTAAGATAATGTATTTATTATTTTATTTTGTTATTTTCATTAGATTTATTAAGCTAATGTGTTCATTTTTCTGTTACAGGTGAGTTTCATTTGGAATAAATTTTAATTAATTTACTTCTTACGTGAGTTTAAATTAAGTATATTATAACATAACATTAAAAACATTATTTGTTTCTGTAGTATTTTCTTTTAATTTATTCAGGGCTTCTAAATTCTAGTAGTAGATTAGATTATTAATTATATTTTATATTTACTTATTTTGATGTTTGTATTTTTATAACATTTGTACTATAATTTCACAGTATTTGACAAAATATCCAATACATAAATGTATTATTAGATGAAAGTTGCTTGGCAAGTTTATTTCCTGTTAACAGAGTTTAGGTCGCGTGATATAAAACCACCTCTTAAAACTGTAAAGACCATAGTCCATGAAATAAACTATTCATTTATATTGATATTTTCACTTTACATAAAAAAAAAAAAAACAGCCATATCTTATCTTGATCCCTTTTTTGATTAATGTAAGCCTTTTACGTTCTTTCGTTTATTCCTACAGGTAAAGGAAAATTAACTGTATTATATAAAAAATATAAACTAAACCATAATACCCCAAAGGTAAAAATAACTTTTAATTAATAACTTAATTTTTTTAAAGTAAAAATCTGGACACTTCTTTAGATTTTTACTCTTCTCATAAAGAAAACAGAGGGGAGTGACAATCTAAATAAGGTTTACAAAATGTTCTTCTTTAGTCTGTTACTCCCCTTACCCTTATAAATACAGAGTGTGGTATTATTTTGTCCCAGAGTACATTGGGCTAAACGTCTCTGTGTCTTAATAGTTATTTAATCAAAGTCATTTTTATTCTAATAAAAAAAGGGGAGTAACAATCTAAAGAAGTACCAAAATCTGATTGACTTTACTAAAATGATCTACCTTTTTTTAAAAATAATATTATTTTTTTTATTTTTAAGAAATTAACTCACATCTTATTAAGTAATCGATTTTTTTATTCATAAAAAAACATCTCATTATCTGTCATTTTACTCGTAAGGAAGTATTAATCTTTGCTATTAAAAATTATTTTTGTCAACTCTTATTGAGCTGAGCGAAGCGAAGCTCTTATACTACACTTTGCATTTTTTTGGATGCATACTCCTCCTAAACGGCTGAACTGATCTGCACAAAATTCGGCACGGTCATAGTGACCAACCGCAGGAAGGTATAAATCTGAAATGGTCCAAATCGGTACACAAGGGTACGAGGTACAGGGTACAAAAGTTTTCTCCTGAACGGCTGAACTGATCCGCACAAAATACGGCACGAGCATAGTAACCAACCACAGGAAGGTTTAAATTTTAAATGGTCCAAATCGGTACACAGGGGTACGAGGTACAGGATACAAAAGTTTTCTCCTGAACAGCTGGACCGATCCGCACAAAATTCGGCACGCTCATAGTAACCAACCACAGGAATGTATTAATCTGAAATGGTTCAAATCGGTACACAGGGGTACGAGGTACAGGGTACAAAAGTTTTCCCCTCAACGGCTGAACCGATCCGCACACAATTCGGCACGGTCATAGTGACCAACCGCAGGAAGGTATAAATCTGAAATGGTCCAAATTGGTACAAGGGGGTAGGGGGTACAGGGTACAAAAGTTTTCTCCTGAACTATGCATATGCGCTCTTCAAAAGGTATAAATCGTTAAAATTGTGTATGCTCTTCAAGATGTATGTCATTGGAAAGCTCTTTAAGAGTACAGTTATTGTTGTTGTTTTAACTTTGGTCATATATTTTCATTTATGTGGGGTCATTCTATTGGTAAAATTGAAAAAAATGAAAAAAAAAATAAATAAAAATAATAATAATATGATTAAAATGCACGCTCAGCTCAATATTGCAAGCATTGCACACCTAGTACTATTATAACCAGTATCAATTATTTTGAATCGTGTGTTCATAAAAAATTCTAACTTTTAATAAAGGATATTTTGGGGTGAATATTAAGCCTTATTAATATGTAATGAGCGAATTAAACATTTTAGTACCCGTTTTAGCTTGTTATTTTAAGACTCGTAACCAATTTTTCTTTCAAATATAATTATTTCTGTCTGAGTGCACCTGCACAGAAGATTATAGCGTGGACTTCTTTATTAATCGTCCCGCTGCATCGGATTTAGTTCCGTGGCGGCTTAACATCCTCATTTTCTTTGAATCATCTACAATTAATCACGGGTTTTTGAAAGAAAAACACCTAAAGCATTCTTCTTTTTACATTAAGAAGCTTTAAATCATGTAAATTAATCAGTTTTCACGGATGCAAAAACTTCAAAAAGGTTGTTGCTCTTCAACGTTATTATTTTCAATTTTTACATAACGGAAAATATCTAGACTGTCTGCTGCATTTGCCACAGTTATTAAAAGTGTTTTTTTTTTTTTATATATTATTATACTATTTTAAAAATTTTCAAGGAATATTCAACTATATATTTTTATTTATCTCTCATATAAAGAGGATTTGCACGTTTTTAGGTACCCGTTTTTAGAGTCTAAAAAATTGTTTTTAAATAATGTCTGTCTAACGTCTGTGCAGACGGCTTGAGCATAAACTACTTGGCCGTTTTTGACGAAATTCGGCATTCATGTTCAGAAAAATCATACTTACACGGAAGAAGAATTATGCTCGGGTCAAATCTTGCAACTGAATTTTAAATCAGTTATCCTTTTGCGATTGAATTCAAATTTTGCATACACGTTTAGTTTTGAAGATAATGCATGGTTAGCTAAGCGACGTCATTCTAAAAATCCAATATTACGGCCAGCCCAAGATGGTGGGTGGACTAGTTATTTTTTTTAGCATGCCCATATGGGTATCAAATGAAAGGGTTTGGTGAGAAGAATACGATAAAAGCTTGTATTTAAACATATTTTTTTAAAAATTAACTTATTTTTTTGTTATTTATTTATTTATTCATTTGCTTCTAAAAAATTCAAGTATTCGAATTTTAGATATATAAATATGGAAAATCAGAAGAAAAAAAAAGACTTAAAAAGGAATAATCTTACTCAATATAGCTGTTATTGTACAGTTTTATTATTGCCTTTAATAAATAGGGAACAAACGTTATTAAATGATCTTTTTATATGGTTTATTACAAGCAGTAAACAGCTTGTCTAGAGAGGGGAGAGAAATTGAACAGGTTTTTCCTTTGCCGGAGCTCTACTTTGTTCGACTCCCAAACAAAACTGGATGATAAAGTGTGAAGCAACTTTATTAAATCTTACCAAGAAGAAAATCATGACAAATTACCCATCATGAGCTTTAGCAATGCAAATTTATAGCCTGCAATAACCTTTCAAATTTTACCTTTTTTTCTTCATAATTTGAATTAAACCCGAATGTTCAAACTTTAGTAGGCACTTCTTTAGATTGTTACTCCCCTTATAAAAAACAAAACAAAGGGGAGTTAAAATCTAAAGAAGTAGTACGCAATTTATTTCTTTAGAGTGTTACTCCCCTACTATAAAACAGAAGTTTGATATTCCTTTGTCCCAAAGTATATTATACTAAATATCCCTTTGTCGTAATAATTTATTTAGTCGATATCATTTATATTCTAAAACAAAATAGGGGAGTAATAATCTAAAGAATGACCCTTTGGTAATACTAAGTTTATTTATTTATTTTTTTTTAAGGTAAGCATTGGATGTTTCTCTATAATTTTTCATTACACAAATCAAAATGATAAATATTTAATAATAAACATAAAATGCCTTCAAATTTCTAGTCAATAACTAATAATATTATTATTTTATGCATATGTATATTTTTGCTTCCGAGCTTGCCGAAGGTAACGGAAGATGTGTAATTTGTGGTCGTTTTGAATAGGAAAAATCGGTCCGAGACAACTCAGACAAACTTTCTCATATATATATGTACATTTAATTACTATTGGAAATTTCATCAAAAATATCATAAAAATAACTTCTCCCGGGCGGGGAATCGAACCCGGGCTCTCTCCATCCGCGTTTTAAGCTATTTTCTCAGGAACTAGATTTTTCCCGGGAAAACGGCTTATATCATTAGATTCGTATTTAAATTGACTACATTTTAGAATTTTTTAATCAAAATCGTCGGAACCGTTTTCGAGAAATAATTTTTTTTCGTGTTTTTTCAGAGTTTTTGGGGGGTAGCGCCCTCAAATTTGGAGTTAAAATTCATTTCTCGATTTCGCCTCGGGGTATGATTTTTCTGAACGTGTATGCCAAATTTCGTCAAAATCGGCCCAGTAGTTTAGGCTCCAGGCGTCTGCACAGACGACAGACAGACGACAGACGACAGACAGACGACGGACAGACATTTTTTAAAAACCACTTTTTTGGACTCAGGGGACCTCAAAACGTGTAAATCCATCAAAATCTCAAAATCGAATTTTCGCGCCATCACAATACTTTCTCTTTATATGAGAAAGTAAAAAATTTGTCTCTGATTTTAAACAATTTAAGACAAAAATACGTTTTAGACATCAGGAATCATTTTTAGTTCCGTGTCTGTCAGTCGCTCAATTTTTGCGAATTATTATTATCTTTAAAACTACTTGAATACACATTAATTCACGTAAAAGCTCTAAACAGTTTTGATTGAATTAAAAATCGTGGGTAAACATGAAATAAGTTAGACAATAACAGGTTGAAAACCTTAAAATTATTAAAGTATACGAAATAGGACGCGAGGAAGCTATGTGCCACACTAATTGGTGGACTATTTTGTTGCATTATTCTTATTTAGTTATAGAAAATAATATTCTTAAATTTTTAATAATTTTTGTTGAGTTAAACATCAATCAATCTAAGAATAAGAACTTATTTATTGTATATTTTCTTTTTGACGACTACTATGACCTCTGTACTGTTCAACATAAACTATAGTAACGCATAATAACTTGTGTACAATTTCGCAATACATACATCTATCTAGCTAATATGCTTTGTCGAAAGATATAGTAGTAGTTGAAAAGAAAAAGCTCAGAGATCGGATAGAATGTCATGACATTATTGGTCCACGCAATTACACATGCTATGCATTCCAGATTCCAGATGTCAATTATATACATACCTATACTACACTACTATTATTACATAATTACATACCACTATTATTCAGGTGTTAGTCTCTCCGTCGTTCTATAGTTCTTGTTAGTACGATAAGTTAATAATCATTAAAGTCAGAAATCTTATTCTCATTGTTTTCAACTAATGAAGATCAATTTATTAGATCTTCAGTCTGATTCATTTATCAATGTTGCCACTTCATGACATTAAATATATGTTCTGTTAAATCTAAACATAGAACTGTTGATCAGTATAAAATGAATGTAGTATTTTTGTTAGCCTGTTTAGGAAGATCATCTGATTAAATTTTCTGCCGAATCAATTCATAATCAATTAATCAGTATCAGTATTGCCTCTACTAATCATGAAATGTTTGTGATCTACGAACTGTATTGCGACAAAATTTGGTGTCATTTTTTAACGATCCAAAGTAATGAGCTGATTCCTTCCTGTAATAGTTGCAATTGAGTTTAACAAAGTTTGTCAAATAAATATTCCCTGTATCAACACATCAACTAGTTGCTTTACTTATCTTATCTGTTATTTGTTGTTTTGAATGAGATTTAGTGGTACCACTTCATAATTATGACTAGAGAGGTTAATAAAATGTAACAAAACAATATTTTCACCATAATTTTATATTATAAAACAGACGCGATCCGACATTTATAATATCATCTTTACTGTGTGTTAGCATAGACGACTATACAAATACAAGCTTGTAAAATTATATAGCGTAGTAGTCTTTTACTCGCTTTGCTAAAACTAAATGAAGATGATATAAACGTCGATACGCGTCTGTTTTATAATATAAAATGGTGGTGACAGTTGTTGTGTTACTTTTTATTAACCACTGTAGTCATAATTATAACTTATGACTAAAATAAAAAACATAATCAAAACTACATTTTTCTTGGTTTAAACATACAAGGTCAATGTGAAGAGATTCCATCCTGTAATAGTTGAAATTGAGTTTAGCAAAACTTATTTTCCAAATATGTAAATATTTTCTCTATCGACACATCAACTACTTTGTTTTACTTAACGTATCTAAACTGCATTTTTCTTGGGTTTAAAGTTAAATAGATGATTTGTAATTAATTATATTTTATTGTTTTTTCTTTTAGGAATTATAATATTTAAATAGTTTAG
This sequence comes from Gerris buenoi, assembly GCA_001010745.2. Taxonomy (NCBI): domain Eukaryota; kingdom Metazoa; phylum Arthropoda; class Insecta; order Hemiptera; family Gerridae; genus Gerris; species Gerris buenoi. The sequence continues at coordinate 331,887 of KZ651340.1, forward strand.
GGTCCCAGCTTAATATCCTATATTATATGGTCTTTGTTGCTGGTACATTAAAAATAGTTGTCAGTTTCCTCGATTGTTACAAAATACAAAATATTAAAGATGAAAAGAAAAATGTTAGAATTGAATTCTACACGTCTGCACAACATGCCTGCTGTGTCTATGCAATTACAAAAGGGTTATAATTATAAAGAAGTCGAATCCGCCCGTTCCAATCCAATTCTTGTTGCAAAGTCGTTTCCTTTAGGTTGAGGAAATTAAGTCGAAAAAAAAAATCCTTTGGACTTCTTTCCTTGAGAAAAAAACAGAGGGGGAATAAATTATCACGTTATAATGGACAAGATGATAAAAAATAACTACGGGTGAAGATTGCTGTAGGTATTTTTCTCGGCTGCATCTCAACATTTTGGTCTTGGTGCCTGTGATTCGAATCTTCACGGCTATTCACCTTCAGGTTCTATCCTTCTGTCTGGCTTGGATAAAAGAAGAAAAAATAAAAAGAATCTCCTTGAAAAGAGATAAATATGAGATAGGAAAAATGCCACGGGTATGTGTCTTAGAGATGCGGTCTTACATCAAAAGGCTTTAGGAGATTTAAAAACGGAATGGCTCAGCTCCGGCATTATGTTAATCCGAAAATGGCTGAAAACGGCTTTAATAAACAATGAATGGGATATAGAGACATCAGAAGACGTTGTTTTTATGCATTCGATTACTTTTTGAGTCTAAAACAACCTGCTTAAAGCACCGAAAAGAAAGCTTTTAAATAAAATAACTGCGAAGATACTTTTTGGTTTTTTCGACCTCTTCCTTTGACATTATAGCTTGTGGAAGAAGAAAAAAAAAATCTGTTGGCAACCTTTATAATTGCCTGTTTAAAAGGTTATATCTTTTTTTAACAAAAAAAGGGCATAAATCTTGAATAATTGATGACGGAGAATCATAAAGTCAAAAGATGCCTTGGGGTGAAAAGAAAGTTTATATCCAAAGTAAATATTAAAAAAAGCAGGAGTGGCCTACAGAAGAAGTCTGGACTTTATTGAAAAGTCTTCCATTAATGTATTCTCTAATTGCTGGGTTCTTTTTTAAATTTTTAGTTAAAACGAAAAATATGTATTTTACCTTTTTTTAACTTCTGTAAAGAATTATGATCAGCATTTCCTTATTATTTGAGTGGAAAGGTCCTGGACATTTTTTTTCTGTTATAATGTTTTGTTTTTTTTATTGAAGGTAAACGAATTCTTTTAAAAGGTTATACCTTAGGATAAATGAAAAATTCAAAGTTCCTTTTAAATTGCCTTGTGCATGGACTAATTTTCTTACGTTTTCAAAATCTTAATAATGGTGTTGGTGATACAGATGTTGCCTTCACCACTCGCAATATTCCAAATTTGGCAATTAGTTTCCTTTAGACAATAAATTCTTATAAGTGTAAAATACAGAGTGTATAAACGTCATAGTGTTTACCTAGCTTCCATGTTGCTTTTTAAAAATAAAAAATGGATATTGAATTATTCTTATTATTATTATTTTGAATGGTTTTCCACATATCAGACTGATTTGTATACGAAACTTGTATAGTTTATCGAAAGTAACCCCGCAAATGTCTCCAAATTAATTTCAACCGTCTACGTCTACGCTCTTTAACTTTTGCTAAATTGATACTTTAATTCTTGTAAAAAAAAAAATGAAATTGATAGATTACAAAAAGGGGGAAAACAATTAAATAAATTAGACAATTAATGGCTTGTAAAAGCATAAAATCAATAAAGTACGTGATAGGATGCGAAGAAGCTTTGTGCCACACCAATGACAGTCTATTTTTTTTCTTTGCTAACTTACCTACATATGATCAATACTTGATTTATTAACAGACCTCTCCCTATTGCTTAGTGAGTAGCGATATTAAATTATACTATCCAAGTATGTATAAAGTTGTAATTTTTTTTTTTTTTTTTTTTTTTTTTTTTTTTTTTTTTTTTTTTTTTTTTATAAAAAGACCTTTTTAACATTTGCTGCTCTGTGAATTTGATTGAGCTGTGAAGTTTTTTTTCACATGTTAAGGATGATTGCACCGTTATCAAAGTTCTCTTGCATTCTGTACTTGATATTTACCTATTCAGTTCACGATCTTGTCGCCTTGACGGGTTTCACAGTTAACTTCCATGAACTTGACATCCCATTTCCGGCATTCCTTTCCATTCAAGCTTGTAGAACGTTGCCGGTGTCAGGTGAAGCGGAGGTATTGATCTAGGGGAAGCGTCCGGTGTCCGCAAGTCTTTTTAAGGTAATCGGAATGGAAGGGTACTGTATGAGTACTGTGAGTACCTCTTCCTCTATAAGTTCGTCATGACATTAACTATTGCATTTTTAATCCAATTCTAATTAAATACATACATCCTTATATGAATTTTTATTGTTATAATCAGACTTCTTAACTTTTTTTTAGTAGCTATCTTATAAGTTAATTTATTGGTTCACCATCTACATTCTAATCCGTCGAAAGAGGCACTTTTTGTTACTCCCCTTATATAAACAGAAGGGTGATATTCTACTATGGGTCCTAAAGTTACGACGATATTTTTTATCACAAATAAAATTTCCTGGTATATTCTTCTTATATCTTCATATTATAAAATTGATTCTCACTACACAATTGCTTTCTTCAGATAGTGATATCAAACATTTTACTTATTTTTAGTAGTCATGTTGTCATGTTCAATTCCTATTGGAAAATTAATATTATCTAACGCTGTCTACCTCATTGATAAACATTGTTCTGACATTAGATCTATATCCATGTTGGGCAAGTAATCCCCTAAACCTTAACAGGTTGCCTATTTCTACAGAATATCTAAATCTAATCCTTTCTGGAGGCCACAGGGTGCTATTAAATAACCCTTCTCTCTATTCTCTTTAGTATCCTGTTTAGTATTTTCACCGTACCTTATGGTATCCCATTTCGCCAGCATTAACTATCCAGGGAGATTCCTTCCAATCCAATAGGAAATTGGATTTTGTAACGAACTATTTTAATACCTAAAGAAGGAAATTTAACGCCTATTTATATTTTTTTACCTTTACGTTTATATTTTTTTAAAAAAACATTAAATCTAAAGTAGCCTAATGTAAATGTTCAACTTATAACACGGTTTTTGCATTTAAAATATTCTATTGTATTGTTTCTTTTATCAACAATTTACACGTAAATGAAGTTGTCTCTAGAGACTGTTTATCTTCTTTTATTTCTAACTTTTTTACACTTATTTGTGCCTCTCTTTCTATAGCGTATGTCCCTCTTTTTCTCTGTTAGTTTTATTTGGCTAACTCTTTTTACTTCTCTACTATTATATAGCTTTTGCATTATTTTCTCTTTTCCTTGATTTTAATGTGTCCCCTCCTCTAAGATTTTCTAAAGAAAGATGGATAAATATTTTTGCTTCCGAGTTTACCGAAGGTAAAGGAAATTTTTAGGTTTCCGATTTCAAAAATTCCAAGACAGAAATCCGTTTCAGACATCAGGGAACATTGTTGGTGGTTCCTTGTTTTTCGGTCTGTTTCTTTTTGCTCAAATTTTGGCGAACCACCTTATCTTAAAAATTACACGCCCGATTTTATTGAAATTTGGATGGTAGGTCATAATTAGCCCATTAATGGTCCCATATAACACTCAAGTAAAGATACACACTGCATGCTTACTGCAATTTGGTCTTGCGCACTGCTGTGCGTCAAATTAAGTTTTTAATTAGTTTTAAGTCTTACAAGAAGATTTAATCTCCAATGTTTGTATAAATATATTTTTATATATGGTATTTTTTTGTAGATGGAAATCTAAGGTGTTGTTTTAAAAATGAATACTTTCACATTTTTTTACTTAAAATATCAGAATTTTATTTTTGTGAGACGTTTCAACCCTTGTTTACATCATTAAGGTCATCTTCACATCACTCTTATTTTTTCTTCTCTAAAAATTACAAAATATTATAATAATTAGAATTTTTTATATAACAATCAATTCAAATCTACTTACAACTATATAATAATAATAATTACTGTACAACTCTTACTTACGTTATTTTTTCAAATTTTAGTGTTGTGATCCATAAAAATTACCAAACTGAACAATTAAAATTTTTTTAAAAACAATTATCCCATACAGGATTCGTCAAATTCACATGCATTATTAAAAACAATTAACCATTAAAATTGTAATTATAAAAACTCTAAACAATACTTTAACAAAAACATAACATTTCATAATCATAGAAAACTTCGAATAATTTTTCTCTTATACATTGTTAACTTACATTTATCACCGAGAACCTTGGGTTATTTTGATTCGATAATTTTTTTAATTTATTTACTTTTATTTATTAATTATTATTATGCTCTATTCTATGACGTATTATTGAATTTATTTTATACTTGGATTTTCCTTATTATTCGAAAAGAATTCATTATTTTGATATTTTCTTTAATGTGAATGACTCAAAAGATTGCTCCCTGACTGGTGGCGCTGCCTGGGAGAGACCTCCTCAACCTTAATCTTAAGACTGCTTAATTTAATTCTATTATTATTTTTAAGTCTTTTATTATTTATTTATTATTTACATGTAGTTCGACTTATGTTGTTATTATTTTGTTATATTATTCTCCTATTTAATTGATTATACTTCTCTTCATATGTTATTCAATACTTATTTGATAACTTTAATTTATTCCTAATAACACATTCTTTGTATAATGTTTGTGATTTATATTGTTTTGTTAATTTTTAAATTTTTTTAAAAATTGAATTATAATTTTTGTTTAAATGTCCAGTATCTGTTTTATGATTTAATGAGTCATCTAAGTTCTTAAAGATGTTGAACGATTCTAATATCCGCCTTTTACATGTATTATTTTCAAATCCAATGATTTTAGTTTCTTCAAATTTAAATTTATGGCCAGTATTATTAGAATGTGTTGAAAGCGCTGTTTTAAAATTTTTATTTTTAACATCATTCTGATGTTGGTATAGTCTGTTTTTTAATTTTTGTGAAGTTTCACCAATGTATGCTTTATCACAATCTCTACACTCTACTTTGTACACTAACCCCGATTTTTCTTCTTTTTTAATTTGATCTTTCATATTTGTGAATACTGATCTAAGTTTATCATTAGGTTTATGCGCAAATATTACTTCTTCCCCGTCATTGTATTTTATAATCTTTTGTAGTTGTTCAGAGAGTCCTTTAATATAATTGATGCTGTTATAATATTTATTATTGTTGTTATTTTCTTGTGTTGTTACTTGGTTTTGAGGATTTTCTATTAAATTTATATTTTTGTACCATAAGGTTTTTATTATTTTAATAGGGTATAGGTTATCTAATAGTTTTTTGAAAATTGTAGATTTTATCTCTTTAATGTACGGTTTATCTGTTATTTTAATTGCTCTTACAGCTTATTTTATTTATATTACAGCTTTCCAAAGTTAGGGAAAGCTGTAATTAAGAGTTTCTATTTTTTAAATTAAAGTTTTAATGAGTTTTTAACCCTTTTTTGACCTTTTCTCTTCTTTTCGAGTTTTTAGTTATATTTTATTCTACATTTATATTAATTGAGGATTAATTTTGCTATAAGTAATTGGTAAAACAATTACTATATTACTATTTGATTAAAAAAACATCTATATTGATCATCATGTCAAAAATCATCGCCGATATTCCTTGTTTTTATTTTAAATGAACGGAATTTAATGAGAATTCCAAATATTTATTGGAAAAATCAATTTGTAATAAGGAAAAAAGGGACTGACAAATTTTTTAGATTAATTACTATTGTTAATATGCTCTCACAGCTATGCGATTAGATAATGCTAGGCGACCTTATAATGTATGTAAAGAGTCAAAACGTTTCACAATATATAAATGAAAATCAACTAGTTTTGATTGAATTTAATTACACATAAATTATATCAATCAAGAAAAAATATTTTTATCAAATTAAAAATTGTGATTAATTTTAACAATGTTGTTTAAAGATAACAATTGATTTATTTAAAGTAGGAAGTAAACATCGTTGTTTGTAACTTGAAGCCACTGACGACGGTAGACGTGCTGAAACCAGTATGATTAAAATTGTAACAACGATTGTGATTTGGGCAAACAAAAGTTATCTGAATGGTGATTTATTTGTTTAGTTGATGAAATATGTGTGACTATCACAAAATCTAGGTCGAAACTGTGAAAAAGTATTAGGTTAAAAATGTCAACAAAAAAAAAATCAAACTGAATTTCATTCTTCTTATACACAGCAGCACTACAAGTGCAGAAATTTCATCAAGGTTCATTGTAGAGTTTGTTGTAGGTTTTGAAAACTAACATGAAATTGGTTTTAATAGTGTTCAGGCGTGCTTCGACGAAACTATCTAGCCCCTTGCCCTGATATCGCCCTTGCCTTTAGACTTTAGCAGAGAGTCTGCCGACTGACTGAACTGTAGTGTGCGGGAAGCCTTTCAATGGTCCTGTTTTATACAAAGCATTTCTCTATTTTTACATTGCAGATAATTTCATCTCCATGGATTCAAAAAATGGAAATATTTATAATCTTATATACGTCTGTTTGTTTTTTTGGATTTCGAGGTCATCCTAGAAACCCTTATGCTTTTGGTGGTTCGTCCGGGCGTCCTTTCCATCTTGTAGTGTATCTCCCGACATATTTTGCTTTAGTAATAAAAGCTGTTTCAGTGGCCCTATTTTATCCATACAAAATTCTCTATCTTTCGAGCTTACCGAAGGTAACGGAGGCTATGTGATTGTTCTGAAGAACGAATAGTTATTTACGCACCAAGGGAGGAAACAAAGTCATTACTCCCTGAGCGTTATTGTTGGTTCCTGAGGCGAAGCCGAGGGAACCATACTGTCTAAATCCCGAGGCGAAGCCGAGGGAGTTATTTAGTTGGTTCCTGAGGCGCAGCCGAGGGAACCATGAAGTTTAATCCCGAGGCATAGCCGAGGGAGTTAATTATAGCGAGGGTGCTATGACTTTTTGCTCCCGTGGTCCGTACAAGATTTTTCCTCCAGAAGGGTGGAAAACAACACAAACAAACCTAAGATTTCGATTTATCAATTTATTTAGGTATTAAAAACTAAGTTTACAAATGTTTATACCTTTAATTTGTTTAACGACTTTTAAAAACAAAACAAAAAAAAAGTTTTATAACATCTTATTGTAGAAAAAAATAATGTAAATTAAATGTGCAATTCATCAATTCCAACTATGTTTTCTTTGATTTCTATAATAACTTAAAGTTATTATAGAAATCAAAGAAAACATAAAAAATTTTCCTCGGGCCCCTAAAAGCGCGGGGCCCGGGGCGGTTGCCCCTGCCTAAGGGCGGCCCTGATAACTTTCAATAACTATGTAATTATAATAATAACTCTATAACTCAAATGTTTAATAATACACAAAATGTACTACAAAATGACTAACTGAATAATATTTAATTTATTTGTGTTTATCTCTAAAATACGAGAAATCAAAAACAATAATATAACCTGATGGGATGTAACCCTACCTCTTTTCTACAAGGACTCTTTTCTATAAGTTTTGTTTAAACTCAGTTGTGAAGTCATACGACATTTTAAAATGACGATAAAAATTAAAGTATCTTAATCAAAAGTACGTGTCATTTAAACTCTGTAATATTTAATAAAAAAGCTTTTAACCTGTCGAGGCATTGAGTTAAAAAAACCCGCTATTAGTTACGAAACAGGCAACACTGATTTTTTTAAGAATAATAAGTTGGCCTCTACTGTTACTTTCCACCACGATTTTTACTTTCCGCCACAATTTCTACTTTCCGCCACGATTTTCACAACTAGGCTGTAATGGGATCCTTTTCCTAGGGTGGAAAGTTATTGTTTCCTCCCTTCTGGAGGAAAAATATTTTATGTCTCCGATTTCAAAAAATCCAAGACAGAAATCAGTTTCGGACTTTAGAGTACATTTTTGGTTCTGTGTATGTCTGTTGGTCTGTAGGTGAGCCGTTTAATGTGTGCGAACCAACATATTTTAAAAACTACACGTTCGATTTTAATGAAATTTGGATGGTAGGTCACAATTAGCCCCTTGTTGGTCCCATATAAGTTTTAACTTTCTGTGTTCCATTTGCTTCTCTTTCACATGCACACAAACGTACATTTATATATATATCTATATATTCGAAAGTACTCATCTGGTATTTATGAAATTTGGATGGTTCGTATTTTCTAATGTCTGCGCTCTTTAAAATATGCTAAATTGATACTCATGTAAAGAATAAAAAAAAAATCTGATATTTAAAATGGGAAAAACGATTAAATAAATTTGACAATAAGGGCTTGTAAAAGCATAAAATTAATAAAGTGTATGCTAGGATGTTAGTAAGCTTAGTGCCACACTAATTGCCAGTCTATTTTTATATTGCGAGTAATTTCAACTCCTTGGCTACAAAAAATGAAAAAGTCTCAAAATAAACTTTATTTTCCTTATCATTAATTGGTATATTGCTTTAGTAGCTGTATTTGTTGAATTAGTAAACTGTAATAAAATAATTACATTAAGTTTTGAGACTGGAGTCATATATAGATTTATTGATGATAATCTTCTTCATAAATTTAAACATTTTTCGCAGCTACTAATTTCTATTTTTTTTTTCTAGAGTTTTTTTTTTTTTTTTTTTTTTAGGCCATTTATATGTTTTTATATTACTGCTATGTTGACAAGTTGTCACCTACTTATCGTTCATATTATGTGTCACTTGTCACTCGAACAATTTTTTCGTGTTGGGAATTAAGGTTGTCATCGTTGTGGCAAACTGTAGGATTTCACTGACTTTTATCCGGCTTAAGACTTGAAATAATGATTCTAGATGTGGAAAGTAGTCGGTATCTTTAGTTTAGGTTTAAACAGTAATGTTTTCCTCTTCCTACTCAATACTTTCTTTTACTTTCGATAGACGTACGTGAATACGTGTCAATGTTTTAATGTATATAGATTCAATATTGGTTTACAGTAATTCTCGTTAAGTAGCTGTAACAATAAAAGGTATTTTTCCATGGTAGGCTGCAAAATAGTAACTTTTGAGCCTAAAAAACGTAGCTAAAATCCATTTTTTCATTACGTGGACTTCAAAAAATCTTTGAATTACTCCTAACCTATGTTGACAATTTTTTTTACATCCTAGGGTGAAAAAGTAAAAACTTTTTAGTAACACCACACAAATATTAGTAGTCAATACTTTTTATCTTTTTTTTATGGTGCAACATCTTTTAGGTTTCTTTTTTAAATCCTTTATATTAACTTCACTTTTGTGCCTGGCTGGCGCCTGGGTGCCTGGCGTCAACATTTTTGGAAGGCTAGTTAACCCTCTTCTACTTATCCAATCGAGCTGAAATTTGGTACATAGACTCTCTACCAATACAAAAACATTTTAACATATTAATTAATTAATTAAATTTAATTAATTAATTAATAAACAAATTTTCAATTTAATTAATTCTTTTTTTAAAAAATGAATGGATTAAATAAATTTTAAAAAATAAAATAAAAAAATAATTAATTAATTAATTAATTGGTTGGTATATAAAATCTTTGGAGGGCTAGTTAACCCACTTCCAGTCATCCAATCGAGCTCAAACTTTGCACATAGACTCTACCAATATAAAAACATTTTAACAAATTAATTAATTAATTAATTTCATTAATTAATTAAATTTAAAAAAATTATCTTTTTCAAAATTTGAGATAATTAAATTTAAAAAAGTAATACAATAAATAAAAATTCAATTAATTGTCCAATCTTGCTGAATCTTGGCATTTCGACTCTCTACCGATACAAAATCATTGTAACAAATATAATAATTAATTAAATGTTACTAATTATTAATTTTAAATTATTTATTTAAAATTGAAATGAATGAATACCAATATTTCCCTTCAGAACTAAAATGCAAAAATATAAAGGATTTATAATAAAAACTTGGTTTTTATGGGCTGGTATTATTTATTAACTTGTTTTTTTATTGTTCTGAACTTCACACTGTAATAGCTTCTTTTTCTCAAAATCTTAAGTATGTACTAATGATTCTGTGTAATAATAATTATTATTATTATTATTTTTTTTTTTTTTACATTGTCTGCTACCTCGGAAAAAGAGCATATGCTACACTTCTCTTAAGTGTTTTTTTCTTTTACTATTATATTTATTACTGTCGAGCGAAGCGAGACTGTAATAAATATAATTGCCGCGGTAAAGAAAAAAACTCACTCCACAGTCTAGTAATATGTATAATATAATATTATTATTTACGACTGATTTAGTAAAACTAATAACTTATTACTGCATTGTCATTGAAAATACATAATCTGTGCAAATTTTAGCTTCCTAACTACTCAGGAAGTGGGTCAAATTTAGATTATAAGATTTGTATCTAAGACAGTAAAGGTAATAAAACATTTAAAATATTAAAATAATGTTATAAATATTAATAATTTTTAGGAAAGGGTTCTTGAACCCTAGAAGGGGTTTGGAAGGATCATCGAGGACGTGAAAGTACTCAAGTTTATCTATCTCATTAACTAATGAGGATTATTGATTATAAGTTTTAATTAAATTAAACTTTTTTTTGTTTTTATTTTTAATATCATTAAAATTTCTCTCGTTAATGGTAAAATTTAGCATTCTTTAAAAATAAACAAGTGAACAATGATAATAAGACCATAATAAGAACTACCTTTTCTTCACATAACAGAAGATTATAAAAACATCAACGGAGAATTTAAACTAGATCTAATGACAGATTATGAAAGAAAGAAAAAGAGAGGCAGAAGATTTCAAAACAAGTTTTTAAAATAATGATCAATTATTAAAATAATTGTCTTGGATAAAATATTTAAAAGAGACTTGACTCCTGTAACAATTTTTAACAAGATTTTAAAATATTCTTTCCTCCACTGAAGTCAAAATTAAAATTTTAAATATAATATACTTAACTTTGAATTATCTGAATAATCTTTAGTATTTAATTATCAGAATAGAAGGTCAAACTGGATAATAAAATAAGCATAATATATTAGTTAATACCCATAAAAATAAGTTATTAAATAATCCGAGATCACAATTTTGTTTAAACATTTTACTTTACATTTTACCGAGCTTACCGAAGTGATCGTTCCGAAGAACAAAAAATTATTAGGTCTCCGATTTCATATGTATACCAAAACAGAAATCCGCTTCAGACATCAGGGAATATGTTTGGTTCCGTGTCTGTCTGTTGGTCTTCTGTCGTTGAATTTTTGCGAACCAACATATCTTAAAAATTACACGTCGAATTTTAATGAAATTTGGGCGGTTGGTCATCAGTAGACCACTGTTGGTCCCTTATAAGTTTAAACCTTCTGCGCTCATTTATTTCTCTTCCCCATGCGCACAATCATATATTAATTTACACCTATAGCTTCAAAAGTACTTATCTGATTTGTGTGAAATTTTTATAGTTCATCGAAAGCAACCCGCAGATAGCCTTAGATTACTTTGAACCGTCTGCACTCTTTAACTTAGACTGTTACTCCCCTAATAAAAATAGAAGTGTGATATTCCTTATTCACAAAGTACTCTGGACTAAAGATCCCTTTTTTTCTTTATAGTTATTTAGTTAAAGCCATCTATATTCTAAAACAACGTAGGGGAGTAACAATCTAAAGAAGTACCAATAACAAAAAAAATCTCTTGATACCTGCAACTTGGCAGATTTGTCATTCAAACTTATTAACTAAATTTATTTAAATAAAATAATTTATTGTTGTGAACCAGTAAAGATTTTTTTTTTTATATCACACAAAATAAAACTCATTTAAGGCAACAGTATCATTTATATAATCAAGTTGTGTCCTGACGGTGACGACTCTCCTCACAATGATTTGTTATTGCTAAGCTAAGGCAACCACATTTATCCCAATAAAAATAAATGTTTGTTTTGATTTGTTGGTCTTGAAATAGACATAATAACTTATCTAATTAACTAAATTTACTTAGTTTTTTACTTTTTTCTAAATTTATAATCAAGCCCGTTGTCACGAGCTTGACGGCTCGTTTAATAATAAATGAGTTATTCAAGTAAGATATATCGTATAAATTATGGAGGGAAAAAATGTTGAAAATGAATAAATATGACTGTAAGGCATTAGTATTATGCGCATGCGCGTCATCTCATTAGCTTCAGAGAAGATTCTAATAAGTTGGGATCGTGCATTTAGTTGGCTAAGAGGTGCGGCATTGTGGCATTCTTGAAACCGATGAGCTAGTACTTGTGGAATCTTACCTATTACTTACCTTTCCTTGTATTTCTCGAAACATTTTTTATTTATTTTTATCTCCTTTGCCCTTTGTGTTAATACATAATTATACTTAATCATTTAAGGCCTTGAATGTTTAATTCTCAAAATGGACATATTCTGAATATTTTTTACTTTGGGATGAGTGATTTACAAACTGTTGTCATTGACTGAACTCTCATTTGGAATAATAAAAATACGTGTGGTGTCGCGGGACACCCGGTAGGAACGAAGTTCCTTACATTTTTCATTAAAAATAAATTGTAAAATCACATAAAATGCTAAAGACGTATAAACTGTTAATAACGATTTACTTTCGATATTTATAAAACCAAGTGACATATAATTTGACATGTAACAAAAATAAACAAAACAAGTAACAGGGTTCCATAATAACATTTTTTCCCGTCTTTTTGAAGCTTACGTTTACGCGAGCGTTGCGCGTGAACGCTTTGACGGATAACGTTTTCCAACGTACTCATGGTAAAATGAAAAATTTCAAATAACTCGGTGATCTTTTACTCAAGTTATCGTCATCGGTAGATATTTCGTGACGGATTTTGCGTGACGGTGATTTCATGACTGATATTTTGTGGCGGTGATTATGGTCGTTTTATTCGGATTCAGTCCTAGGCTCCGAACGTGCCATAAGGAACTTCGTTCCAAAAATCAGTCCGAGACAACTCAGACAAACTTTCTCATATATGTGTTCATAATAATTTAGCCGAGTGTTTTATATTTATTAATCTTCATATGCAGGTATATTTAATTATTTTATCAAAAATTATCATAAAAATAACTTCTTCTTGGCGGAGCATTGAACCAGGCCTCATTTTGTCCATGTTTAAACCTATTTTCTCAGAAACTATATTTTTTTCCGGGAAAACTGCTTATATTGTTAGATTTGTACTTAAATGGACTACATTTTAGATTTTTTAATCAAAATCGTCGGAACCATTGTCGACGACGATTTTTTCTTCCACAATTTTCCAAAGAGGGGCAGCGTTCCCATACGTGGAGCTAAAATTCATTTTTCGATTTCACTATAAGGTTTGATTTTTCTGAACATATATGCCTAATTTCGTCAAAATCAACCTAGTAGTTTAGGCTCCACGCGCCTGCACAGACAGAATTTTTTTAGCATCCACTTTTTTGGACTCAGGGGATCTCAAAATGTGTAAATCCATCAAAATCGCAAAATCGAATTTTCGCGCAATCACAATACTTTCTCTTTATATGAGAAAGTAAAAAGTAGGTTCAAAACTACCACTTTTGACATTACCTAGGTTACTACTTTAATTCCTCTATAGCCACCTAGTCTATCCCCACTTTTTACTGTTAGTTTTAGTCGTTAAAACTTAAAATAAATAATATTGTAGTTAGTAGAGATTTTACTATTACTACGTAACACTGAAGATGATACATAATGACGAAACGCTTGTGTTAATTATTAATATAAAATTGTGGCTGCAATATTGTTGTGTTATGTGTTACTTTCTATATACCTCTTTATAGTCGTAATTACCTCAAAATTTCAATCTAAAGAAGTGCCCTAATCTTTTTATAATAATGCACATAAACGATTATGAGACCTATATCTATTTGATTAGTAACTAAAAAACCGAATTTAATGATTAACCTAATAAGAGATGAAACTAATTACCATTTGAGTTCTGAGACAGATCAATTATTTCTAAGTCACCATATTTATTCCATAAAACGTAAAGTAAAATTTACTTTTCATTTTCCCGGTTAAAGTAAATATAAGCCAAAATGAAAGTTAATATAGGCTGAAACGTGCAAAGTATAAAAAGTTAAAAAGAACGAAATTTAGCCCTAATTAGAACCTTCTGTACTAATAATAACGTCAGTGAAAATAAGATTTAATAAAAAAAAACCAACCGCGCGAGATAGAACGAGATATTAAAAGTAAATTTAATAAAGGATAATCTCTCTATGCTTCTATAAAGAAAAAAAATCAAAAATCTAAAAAAAACATCAAAATTGTTTTTTTTTTTACCTTTTTTGTTCTCCATCCTTTCATTAGATTTTAATAACATTAATCTTTTATGGCGGTTTATTTTCAGAAGAAAAGTGTATTAAAAAAGAAATCAAAAGTTATCTAAATTTATTAACTAAATCTGATAAGATTTTTATTGCATTTTAACATGATTTTTATGGTGGTTTACATTTTATCTATTATTTGATTTTTTATGACGCGTTTTGTGTATTTCATCGTTACATTATTATTTATTTTTTTTTTTTTAATTAAAACCTAATATTATTATTTAAGCATATAGTTTTAAAAATTGAATTAGCATTATGAATTATCATAGCTTATCGGAAGCAGTTAGTCCGGGAAAACATTTATATTTTTTTACAAAAACAATGACTTAATAACTAGCCGATGGAATCGAATCCGGGCTTACTCCATCAACGTTTTAAAGCAATTTTCTTTCTTTCACGCTATCACAATACTTTCTCTTTATATGAGAAAGTAAAAATCATTAACTTATTACAACGATAGAGTTATTAAATCTATTATAAAAATAATTTAAAAATACAATTTAAAAAAAAAAAACAAATAAATAAATAAAATAAAACTTTTAATTAATTGATCTATAGAGTAAATTATAAAATCATTGCAAAAATTCCTGATACATATTTATAATTTATATTTGATTCATTTGTCAATGACATATTAAATGCCGGTTTTCCTTGTATCCATAATATTTTTTTTTTTTCAAATTATTTATTGTATTCAGCTCAAATTAATTATGATTATTTATGTTGGTTTTATCATTATTATATATTTAAATCTATCAACTGATAATTACATTTTAATATATCTTTCCATTCATTTAAAGAAGGCTTTTCTTCTAAACTAAAAATGACGTAATTTATTGAGTGTAACAGATAACGTGTCTTTATTTTCAAAGCACTATGACTCATAGTTTGCATTTACGAACACAACACAGCTCTGATGCCAATGATTTTTTTTCTTTTTCTTCTCTATCCTGTTGTTTATTCAATTCTTATTCAGTTGTGTGTCGACTTCCACTTCGATCAGATCAGTGCAAGGTTTTATTTCACGTCACCTATTTTTTAGTTATTTAATTTTTCGCGAGTTAAAAAAAAAATAATCTAAAGATTTCATCAATAAAGTGATTTTATTATGTTAGTCTAAAATTGTTTTCATATTTCCGTGTTTACTATATTTGTTATAGTTTTTGTTGAAGTGTCTTTATCTAAGATTAATATTTTATATCATTATGTTATCCTTCCTATCATATACATATACATATATATATATACATAGAGATCATATTATTATTATTCCCTTTCTCCTGCCTCAAATAAATAAGCCTTTTTATTTATCCATGTATATAAATATTTTACATTAATGTGAATGTATTTGCATATTTTTAAATTGCAAACAATTTGTCACTTCCANTCACTTGAAGCTCGGATGCACATTGAGGAGACCTAGGCGACGCGACGCAGGACAGAGCAGCACAGTTTTTCAACCGCAGTAATATACGAAATCGCACGAATTGAGATGCCAAATGCACTACCGTCGGGGAGGCCGCGTGCAGTTTTAGTACATCCTTCACTTCTCTGCGTCACAATGCGTTCGGTTTAGTACACCCTGCCCTCCTCTGCGTCACAAAGCGTGCGGTTTCTTGTATATCTGCGGTTGAAAGAAACTTTGCTGCCATGCGTCGCCTTCGCCTTAATGTCCACTCGGGCTCAAAGTTCACTAATAATCAGTTTATTTCGGAAAATTATAATCAACAAATATCCTTAATAACGTCACTCAAATTTATTAACATTTAGAACTCAAGAATAATCCAATTTATTTTCGAAAAACCCAAACCTAATAAAACATATTTTAATTCCAACTTTTTACTTTTTAAACTTTTATCAAACAATAATGATATGCGTATTGATTATACAACTTCTTTATAAACCCATGGCCGAGCCTTGTTCTTCTTCAGTTTAAATTTTATAAAACTTAATATTGTATATTTTTTTGGTAAAATTTGTTTTATAGTTATTTATTGTTTTATTCATTACTAAGTAGAGTATGATTTAAATAAAAATTTGATCTTGGTTCGATTTAAATATATTTTATTTGGTCATTTTTATAATTGAGTTGTGTCCCGATCACTCATCTTTAAATAATTTGTTATTACCCAGCTTAGTGAACATTTATTCTAGTAGAAATAAATGTGTGTTTTGATTTCTTGGTCTTTAAACAGATATAATAAATTACTCTAAATTATTTTTTTCTCAATATAAAATTAAGCCCAATGTAGGGCCTAAGGGTGAAAAATATAAAATGGAGACAAATTGAAATGTAAAAAAATATAGCACAGTGATTTAAAACAGTACAAAAATATAACACAGTGATTTAAAACAGTACAAAAATATAACACAGTGCTTCAAAACAGTACAAAAATATATCACAGTGCTTCAAAACAGTACAAAAATATATCACAGTAAAACAGTAAAAAAATATAATATAAATTTATTATAGTTTTTTCCCAATTTATTTATTTTTACATACCTATTTGATTTTTTTATTATTAAATATTTATATATTTTTGTTTCAGTTTTAACTATTTTTATATTTCTTTCTATTTATTTCTTTTTATAGTGTTTGAACAATTATTATAAATAATTTTTTCTCTTATCTTTTATACGGTTAGTTTATCTTAATAAATTATCTATCTATCTAATATCTAAAAGAAATTACCTAAATGGACTGCGGTTGGTACATCTGCACTGGATACAGCTGTATTTACCAGGTAATCTCAACACAATTTAATCTGAGATTCTTTATATATTTTATCTTGAAAATAAATAATTAACACTTGGCTATGTTTGTAAAAAGGATAAGTTAAAAGGATTTTAGGGTGTGTTGTGCTCTAAATTAGAATAACCTTACATATTAATGGTTAAACTTAAATATTTAGGTATGTTTGAATCCTCTTAATTGTCTTAACCCTCGAATAAATTTAGGTTTTATTACGTTTCTCTTTCTCTTCTTTCTTATTTATTTTTTCTCTTGAAAATTTTAAATTTAAAAAATTTATGAAACATCATAATTGGTCAAGTTCATTCTAATATAAAATAGACTGCTAATTGGTGTGGCACATAGCTTCTTCGCATCTTATCACGTACTTTATAAATTTTATCCTTTTTCAAGCCATTAATGTTTCATTTGTTTAATTAAATTGTTTCCCCCGCTTATTTAATCTGTCATTATTTTTCTTTAGTTTTTTTTTTACATTATAATTAAGGTATCAATTTAGCAAAACTTAAACAGTGCAGACGGTTCAAATTAATCTGGCTATCTGCAGTGTACTTTTGAAGCTATAGTGCGAATGTTTGTGCGCATGTGGAAGAGAAACAAATGACCGCAGAAGGTTGAAACTTATAGGGGACCATCAAAGTAGGGATTAAAAGGCCTAAGCATGACTTACAATACAAATTTAATTAAAATTGATCGTATAGTTTTTATGATTTGGTGGTTCGCAAAAATTAAGTGATACACCGACAGGCAGGCAGACACGTAACCAATACTGTTCCCTGATGTAATATTTTTGTTCTTCAGAAGGACCACATAGCTTCCTTTCTACGTAATTAATTTTAGTTTAGCTTTCGAGCTTATCTATGTAAAGGAAGCTATGTGATCGTTCCGAAAATCTAATCATTTTTTTTGTGTAACAAGGACACTTATTGGTTCCGTGCCTGTCTGTCGGCAATTTTTGCGAACCTACATACCTTGAAAACTGATACTCCGATATTAATGAAATTTAGATGGTACAACATAATTATCCCATTGTTATCCACTGTTTCTTTAATTTCTCTTCCAAATTGGCACAATCATACATTTATTTACAACTATCCTATATCTTCAAAAGTACTTATCTGATTTTTATAAAATTGAAATGGTTTGTCGAAAGTAGCCCTAGATTAATTTTAACTGTCTACGCTTTTTTAATTTTGTTACTTTGATACTTTGATAAAAATTAAATCAATGTCGACATTATTTAAAAAACGGGGAAAATTTAATATTTTTGACGAACATAAAAGCGTAAAATCATTAAATTATACAAAATTAGACTCTTGGAAGCGACGGGCCACTCTAATTGACATATTATTTATGTGGTCATAAACAAAAACTTACCATTCTTTATCTTGTTTTAATATTTGTTTAAACGCTTAAGTTAAGCAAGATAATGTCATAGATTAAAATTGTTATAGTTTCATTCAAATTATGCGGTACAGAAAGAGTCACTGTGTAGAGTTTAGACAGAGGTAATCTGAGTCTTTGTTTCTAATCAAATCTATTAGTCACAGCTCATCTAATAAAACAACAGTCTGCTTATGAATTGATAATGGTGTTTTAACCAAAAAATTGGTGATAACGTGATTTATTTTTATACCAAGGTTGTTTCAAGCTATCTCATCGCTTTATACGTGTTACAGTAGAACGTCCACCCAGTCTTAACAATAAACATTTATTTTTACAAATTGAATCTGGGTTGGCTTGCCAGTTAGAGATTTAAATGAAAAAAAAGTTTTTTTTAATAAAGTATGGTAACACAACTGCACAATATCTTGGAAATGATATTGGCTCCGGTTAATAGGAAAATAAAGTATTGTTAAAATAAAAGTATTGTACGTAAAGTATTGTAAGTATTGTAAGTATTGGAAAATAAAGTATTGTACCCCACTTAAAATTTAAAAAAAATATTTTTTTGAACAGCTGATTATTTTGAGTTCTCTATATTTTTCCTGTGTGCGCGTCAAAACGATCTTTATTACTGGTAAGTTTCACGCTTTTATCCCTTTTGTTTCAAAAGTTATTGGAACCGTACAGAGTGACAGACAGACACAAGAACGAAACTATAAGGGTTTCTTTTTTTTTGGTTTTACCAACGAAACCCTAAAAAAGGGGACATACTTTGATTGTATTTTTAAAGTAAAATATTAATTGAAGATATTTTGAAGATGAGCAACTGCCTTTATGATAAAAACATGCCCTATTTCGCTACGGTAAAAAACATGCTCGTGAAAAAGACTCATTTTAAATTTAAAAGGAAGTCACTAGATTTTTTTTTTTTTTTTACATCTCTACTTGCAGTTATGCTTTATTTAAGAAATAAAGATAGTATCATTTATCCTTTTAGTGAAAAATTCTACGGTGTTAATTTTAATTAACACTATTCAGCCTCTATAGCATTAAATAATGTTATCACTAACTAAATAAACTCGTATCGTATTAAGCTCTTTTTTTTTTTGCTTAATTATTTTTTTTAAGTGCTAATCTTTTCATGTTAGTGGTAAAGAAATAAAATTAATAGCTCCAAAAAAAATTACAGTCTAAAACGGAGAAATAAAGTTAAGGAAATTATTTAAATACTGTTATCCTTATAAAATAATCCTTTTCAAATTATTTAACCTCTATTTTATTTGCAAAGAAATATATCAACATAAATAGGGCCAACTTAAACATAAAAGCATGTTATATTAATACTTTACCAAAATGAACTCATGTTTTTAAATTGATAAAATTCATACCAATAATAAAGGTATATTGGATTAAAACCCTTTTTACGTTCTGCAATTAAACTCGTATATAACCACTGAGAGGTAATGGTTATTTATCAAGTCAAATAGAAGAACAGAAGAACAATCTAATTATTTAGCTTTTTGGAAAGGGTTAAAGGTAAAAGGGAGAATTTAAATTAACAATAGATGAGGTTTCAGGATGACCACTGAAGTAAAAGTTAATACACACTTATACAAACATAGTTTACTGTAGATGAAGTTCTCTGTTTACTTTTAACTAACTTTAAGAATTAATTATAACGACAGTAATGGATTCATTAGATCAATCTCATTCAGTACCAAGGTTAATTATAGGTTTGTTCCAACCCCGGAATTCAGGAATTGTTTAGGGAAGGTTTTATACGCTTGCGCTATCATTGTACTGTAATAAAATGATGTCAGATTGGAACCTATTTATGACTTATGACTATAGTTCACAGCGTATTAAAAACATTCAAGGAAACCTAACAGTTAGGGAACCTTCCTGTTGACGTGAGTGACGATTGTCTTAACTGCGCATGTCATACAAACCAGTACTTGGTGTTGTCAGAGGATCGTATGGATTAAATAGTAAAACATCAGTTCGTAAACGATCTCTGCACGAGTTAGAACAGTTTGGAGGACGGTACGAATTACGGTCTCAAGTTGTGTTGGAACGGCTTTTATCCATTACGCATGCCCGTGACGATTCCTGGAACGGTACATTGCTTGGTCAGAAAATCTTCGTTTGAAGCTACTTGATCGCTGATAATAATTATTTTAAAATCAATTTATTAAATTAAAATACCTAGATTAGAGGATGTTTGAAAGATTATAATAGTAAAAAAGTTAAAACATAATAAAAATAAAAACATTTTTTTATGAAGTTGAGCAAACAATCGACTTACCATTAGAATTAGTGTATGTATTCAGCAATACTTTTGTATAACTAATGGTTCTCAAACACCAGACTCCTGTCTCTACGTAAACGCAAGTTGGTTCACACGATTAGGTTTTATTGGTTATTAAGATATGTTGGTTTTGCAAATAATTGAGTGGCAGGCAGACGCGGAACCAGACATGTTTTCTGATGTCTGAAACGGATTTCTGTCTTGGAATTTTTTAAATGGGAGACAAATAATTTTCTTTCTTCAGAAAGATCATAGGTGACTTCCGTTACCTTCGTTAAGCTTGGGTTACAAAAATGTGGGAAACAATTAAATAAATATATATATTACTAATATATATATATTAGATTGTAAAATCATATTGCAATTAAAAAAGTACATGATAGGATGCGAGAAAGCTATGTGCCACAGTAATTAACAGGCTATTTAGTATTAGTTCCACGTAATCTTGACAAAATATAACAGCATAATTACATTACAGCATAATTAGTAGCATAATACTACTGCGAGATTAGTTAGTTGCTGTTTTAAAAAGACCATTTAGAGAAGATAGAGAAAACAGCAAAGGTGCTAAAATGATAAGCAATGATTTTTCTTTTCTTTTGTTGGCAACAGACCACGTTTGCTTCCTTTTTATTTTTCTGCTAAGGCCAAACCTCATGAGCCATAACCTCGTACTTCTTGTTCCAAGTTCAATAAGTTAGGTGTAATGGTTTTGAGGGTTATCGCTTTCACAGTGTTAGAGTGTAGAATGGCAACTAGGGAGGTATTTGTAAGAATCTGTTTGGAGCAGATCCAACATCCAAGTAACCCTACGACCTATACAATAACCATCTCCTCTTTTTTCACTTTAAGGGCTTCTATCATTTTCTATACTGTGTACTTATGCATTCTTTCACGAAGCTTTTTCCATGATTTCCCCATGCTTTCTCTATTTTCTTTTACCCTTTACACTTTTTTTTTTATATTATATTCAATATTTTTCTTCCTTGTCTCTAAAGCAAGAAGTTATCCTACTCTTTTTTTACTTCTCCTGCTGTTCTCGCATCTATTCACTTTCGTATGTAATATAGTTTATGTGAACATATTTTCCATATTGTAAGCGATGTAGTAGAACGAAGGAAGAACTCAAAAAGTTAGCAATATGTGCTATATATATATTATTAAATAAGTAAGTGTATAAGAGGAACGTAAGTATTCTCAATTTCCCATATAATATTACTATAAGCACAAAAGAGCACAATGTTCCTTCTCTGAAAGTTTAAAGAATATGGGGAAAAAATGAAATGTGATATTTTTTCCTCTTCTTTTTAAACTGCTCACCATATCTTTCCAATTATTTTTATCCACGGGATTCTACTCTTCCCAGTTTATTCTGTATTCTGAGCAAACAGACTTTAGAATTCCATTTTAGCGTTAGTTTGAAAAGTGCACACGATCTAGTCATGAAATAAGATATTTTATAGGATGAGATTTTGGTTTTTATCCTATTTTTTTTTTTTTTTTGGCTCAGATTTTTTTTCATTTTCAAATAAAATATAATGAGCTTTTTCTGTGTAGATTTGAGCATTAAAATTGTAGTTTATAAATTTGAATAGTGAACAAACAGAATCAGGTGAATTTTATTTAGCGAACACAGCAAATGTTTCAGAAAAGAATATAAAAATAAATAGAATTGGATTAGATTTATTCGTTATAGGTTAAATTTGTAAAATACTGTTTCTCCACATCTTGCCATTATCAGTGCCTGCACAGTTCAGCGCGTACATGTTTTACAAAGGGGACAACGTATATGTTTTATAAAGAGGACAACGTACAATTTTTTTTAAAGTTGACAACGTACATGCTTTTTAAAGGGGGCAACGTACATTATACAAATACTTAAGTAAATTTAGCAATAAACTTTGGCACTTGGCGAGAAATTCCAGCTTACAAATTAACTCCCATCATTCCTGCGCTGATGGCGCTCTTTTGCCTTTTAACCCGACTTTAAAGTCGGAGACAATAAAAATCGCTCTTCAGAGCGATCACCCAGCTTCCGTTACCTATGTGAGCTCGGAAGCAAAATTATAATATATAGTAAACTAGTAAACTGGGTATATTTTCTCACCTTAAACTGACTAAAAATTAAATATGTATGTATTTGGATAAATTATGCGAGGAAGCTATGTGCCACTCTAAATTTCCGGCTATTTTAAACATGTATGTCAAATTTCATCGAACCACAGTAAAAGAAATAAACCAAAGAAAATATTTCTTTCGGAATAAAAAATTAAACCATGGTGTAATATTTGGCGCTGACGTAAAATACATACGATATGCGGCGAAAGCGGAAACAGTAATTTCACGTAGGTATGTAGAGCTTATTGGCAAAAGAACATGGAATGGCATTTCATATGTTGATCGAAACTATAGTTTCATCTCTGATCCAGAATTCAGTCAAAGATTAATTGTAAATTCAATTTTCAAGTTTTGAGTCACTCGATAGCTCAGTGAATTCCTCTTCGGCTTTACTCTTCAGAGTATTAATATCATCAATATCAATTGGAAAAGTGTTTCTGAATACAGAATAACTTTATGAATTTTAAATTCCATATGAATTATTTGCGAAACTGGTATATGTATCCTAGTACATATTAGGATTATTTAATTATTAAATATGTACTTTGTATGCAACTACTTATTTTAGAGTTATAATTGCATTTAGTGTTTTTTTTCTTTCTTTGAGTTTAATTTCTTACTAGCTTTTGCTTTTGCTCTTTGACCCCTTCATGATAAAAAAATTGTTGTGACTGTCTAATAGTGTGAAACTTATCCTTAGTCAGTATTTATTAAAAAAAAAAAAAAAAAAAAATAGAAACAATGAGTACCATCACGGTTTCCTTTTCTTAAATAAATGTTGCTTAAACTTGGCCTTTCTTCTAAAAATATAGTTTAAAAAAATCTGACGTTAAAATTAATTATTATTAATTTTGTCTCGGGATTGTCTCCTTTATTATATTTATTATACTATTGCTTCCAAGCTTACCGAAGGTAAAAGAAGCTGTGTGATCGTTCAAAAAACAAAAATTGGTTAGGTCTCCCTTTTCAAAAATTCCATCACAGGAATTTGTTTCAGATATCAGGGAATATATTTGGTTCCGTGTCTGTCTGTCGGTCTGTCGCTTAATATTTGCGAACCAACATTTAGTAAAAACCCATTGTTGGTCCCATATAAGTTTCAACCTTCTGCACCCAATTTTTTCACTTTAATTTGTGTCTACTTCATTTATTTACACCTATATCTTCAAAAGTACTCATCTGATTTTTATGAAATTTTGATGGTTTGTCAAAAGTAGCCTGGAGATAGCCCCAGATTAATTTCAACCCACTACACTCTTTAAATTTTGCTGAATTGATACTTTAATTTATTTTAGAGTTATAATTGCAACAATTACAACAATTTTGACAGTTTTAAAACACAGGGTAGAATTAAATAAAATTGGCAATCGTTGCATGTAAAAGGATAAAATCATTAAAGTATTTGAAATAGGGTGCCAGGTTTATAGGTTGCCTCAATAATTGGCAGACTATTTGAGTCTTCGGGGTTTGAAGACTCATATAAAAAATATTAATTATTATTCCATCTATAAATTTTTATGTTGTTATGTTGACTTAAAACTAAAATACTCATTGTTTGACCAACTTAATGCTTGACTTCTCGCTTGGAAATGCTTAAAAATACCTCTGGCTTGTTCCTTAAACGGGAAAGGGGGTAGAAAATGCCATAAATTTGTGGTTTCAGACCCCCACCCACCATCAGACCCTTAGTTAGAGTCAAATAATCCTCGTTTACTGTTTGAAGTGGTTACTTACCCTTAAGGTTCCGAGTGCCTACCCTTAAGTGTTAGTCTCCAAGTAAATGTAAAGCAAACCTGAAGTACCTAAAGGTTTTATAAGGTTAAAATCCCCGTTTCTCTTTAGTCATACTTCCTTTTTATATTACTACTAACTAAATTAGTACTTTTAAACTTTTACCTTTTTTTTATTCTTTTGGACATTAATTTCCTGTTTGTAATTCATTTTTCTTTATTCTTTTATAAAAGTTATTTAACACTGATTTAATTATTTTTACATTAATATTATAATATTTTATTCACATTACTCTTTTTCGTAGTTATTTTATGTTCCCTCTTTTAAAATGTTAAGTATAAGGAGTAAATATAAATATTACTTAAATATTAATATTTTATATTCCTAAATATTAAATATACTTAAGTATAGATAATATAATATTACTTAAATATAAATATTTTTTTAATGTAATGTTAAACTTTTAACGTTGCCACTTATTATGAAGCAGTGTTGTCTTTTTCTTTCTGCCCTTCAAGGATCCATATTAAACTTTTAATTTACTTAATTAAATATCTAATACTAACAAACCTAATTTATAATTTTAAGTTAATTTATAAAGAATACGATAGAAATTAAATGTTAAGTACCTATCATTATAAGATTTCGAGATTGGTGTTTTAACTATTTATCGAGGGTTAAAAAAATAAATTTATTGTAATAAATAAGTTATAGTTATGTACTATAATTTATACCAGTGGTGGGCAAATGCGGCTCTTCGTTGAGTTAAGTTAGGGTTCAATGAAAAATGTAAATCTTTCTTGGTTTTTATTTCAGAACTTTTTTCACAGAACTTGTTAAATTGATTTAGTAAGTGAAGCATCTAAGCCTTGTCGTTTCAATTTTCGCGCTTTTTAACTCTTTCTTAATTATGGTGTGGCTTTATATTTTTATATAATGTATGAAACCCCGGAATGCGGCTCTTATTTACCTCATGCGCATGTGTGCCAACCCTTGATCTATACTATATATTATCACTTGCTATAACGTATTATTAGCCGAAGCGCTATTATAAGGTACTATCTACTATAATATATTATTAGAAGGGATGGCCAAATTATTTTTGTAATCGATTATTCCTCATCGAATTAAATCTAATAATTCGATTATCAAGATAAATTAGGACCTTAATTTGATTCGATTAATCGATTATAATTGAATAAATTTATCTTTAATCAAAATTAATTTATTTTTCGACCAGGGGGGGGGGGTCATGTGGGTAGTTCACTTGTATTATGTTTCATGTGTAGATTACATATTACACTTGTATTATACGTTTTTCTAACGAATATTTCGTATAAGTAAATGGTATTTTCTTAAGTCTGTATATTTCCTTAGAGGATCTAGAGGTGCGCCACTGTTGCTTTTATACTCTATACTAATGTTGACCAGAATATAATAAGAGAATATACTGAAAGAATTTTGTAGCAATGCAATTTAGGAGTCATAGTTTTTTATTTGATACCGATTTCCCTAGCGCCCTAGCTTACTTAACTTACGCTTTTTAATAAATTTATGTCTGGTTGGAATGGATCGAAATAGAGTGACTTTCAAGTTAAAAATGTGGTATGAAAACCTTGCTTAAAGTGGGCTATTCCATTTTTTTTCAGTGAAAGGGGCCTCTATATATGATGCTAATTTTATGTTAAAGATGAGGGTAACAAAGACCTTCAAAACCTTCTTGAGAAACCCCTGAATAAAAATGAAGTTTACTAGGCTAAGATAGGGCAAGATATCCTTCAGAAAAATAACCTTTTTTATTAACAGTTTGAAGAAAATGACAGTGAAGATTTTTATATAACCTTACATTAAGGAGGGTCAAGTCTCCCTGAAATAGGTTATTTTGGTCACACTTTTATAACGAGGGTCACCACAGTTTGAGCCATTATTGTTTACTAAAAAAAATTGCCAAAGACAACAAATTCTTTAAATTAGTTTCCACCTTGATTTTGTTACTTGAAATCAATAAGACGATCAACTAAACGATCATTTGAATACTGAGTTTGATTTATAGTTGGTCTTCAAAACTAAAGAGATCAGTTATTAAAGCTTCGAGAAACATCAGCTATATATAGAGGTATTAAAGAGAGTTATAGAGGTATTAAAGAGAGGTGTAGTGTTGAGGTATTAAAAACAGTAGCTACTATGATTATTATACTATAAATGAAATCGGTTCGAGACTACTCAGACTAACTTTTTCTTATAATCTCGGCCTCAGATCCCGGAATATTATATTGTTTTCTATACAGACGGATAAATGTGTCCAATAGAACCTTCCAAGTGAAATGAAAGACTTAAAATTTCATTGTCGTTTTCATTAGTTCAAATAAAACAATTGTTATATAACGGTTTTTCAACTTGAAAAATTATCATTTGTACTATTCCAATAAACTCTTCGCTGATCGCAATATAATCCAGGAGAATTGTGTTGTTAGAGCTATAATCGTTTTATAGTTTGTTAAAATAGTAAGGGGAGGACTATCTGATAAATCAGCTCTACTTTCATTAGCTGCCCGTACAAAATAATAAAAAAATAAAAACAAATATTGATCTCAATTTAGAAGGAATGGTTCAAAATACAAGCAATTTTCCAAATTACTGATTGACATGGGTGACCGGTAAAAATCCACGGATTATTTCACCGGGTGGGATGATAAAAAAAAAAAAAAAAACTCTGAAATTCTCCGGGAGAGAGAGTGGGGGTGTCTGGAACAGAATATCTCTAGTCTCTCGCTCTCTCAATTTAAAATAAACCCTTTAAAAAAAGTTGAATTTTTGCAGAGGGTATTAAAAGAGAGGCTTAGAGTGTTAGAGACCCGAGGGGACTGTGTGAGATTCCCAAAAATCAGGGGATTTAACCCTAGGATTATTACCCACTGTGGAAAATACCCAGTCAAGGGGGGCGGGTATTTTTTAAGCCCCTGATTTTTTTTAACTGGGAGTAGAGTAATACACAAGAGGTTAGGTATCGTCACGGGTACCCTATTTTTTTCCCCCTTCCTTCGCTACTACCCCTAGCCTTCGCATGAGACTTGCAGGATTTCGAAATAAGGGCAGAAGGTATTTTAACCATCCTCTCTGACGTTTTTCAGGGGGGTATCTAAGGCCCCCTGAAATCCTCGAAGGGTGACGCCCTGAATAAGAATGAAGTTTCTTCTCTCTTACCCAAGGTTTTTTTTTTTTTTTTTCAAAAAAGAACCTCCGTTTAATAATAAAGCTTCCCATGATAAATTTCCGAATCGCCTTTCCTTATTTTTCAAGAAGGAAGCTCGTTCATCAATCTTTCTTTAGTGTGTTTTTTTACTCTTTTTTTCTTTACACACCCTCCTACAATTTTAAGTGGAGACGGGTTGTCTTCCGAAAAATATGAAAATTTCAGGTTTTTTTTAAGAAACATTAGATGAATAGGAGGGTGGGATGTATAAAAAAACCCTTATGTCATTTTTCGGACTTCTCTCGTCCTTTCTCTTCGTCCATTTTTCTTGACAAATTTTCCGTCTAACTTTTCTTCAGCTCCTGTCTTTTTTTTATTAACAAAAAAAAAAAATCCCTTTAAGCGTAAAGTGGAAAAAGATTTCCTGACTAACTGAGGACTTGGGGAATACGAAATATTAATTTTTTCTCGTTCTAATTTTTTTTTAAGTCCTGACTAAATTAAAATTGTGGAAGAAAAATTATACGCTATCTCAGAATAGAAATAACAATTCCGATTTTGTAATCCTTCACTTCTATTTTTTTTAATATAGTGACTCTTCCACTCCGTTGCAGGACAAATGTTATTAATTTTCTTCTCTAATACAAAAATCATGTTCAATATTCAAGTATAGAAAGGATTTAAAAATTTAGATAAGCACTAATCTTTTAACGTTATCTAATAATTTATAGAACGTCAAAACAACCCAAATTAATTTTTTTTTGACTTTGAGTAACGGCCCAAGTTAATTATGACATAAGTGAGACCGATTTCTTTAACCTTCTTTTTTGTTGTCTTAATAAAATAAAAACTAGTTTTGTTACAGCCAATTAAGGACTAATGGTTTGTAATAAATAACAAGTAAATTTGTGTAAAGGCCCATTTACTCTTTGATTTAGTACAAGTGCGAGTATTTAGTAAAAACGCTAAACCCATTTGCATACCATATGTTTAGTAATGTAGGTGTTAACTAATGTTTAAGCAAATTTTTACTAAGCACTAGGAAAAAATTGACTAAACACTTGCACTTATCAAAGTGTAAATGGGCCTTGTATAATAATATAAAATAAATAACTGACCGTTTAACAAGTCCTAATAAAAGCAAGTAAATTAGCTTGAAGAAAACGAGATTGCATGTGTCGAAGTTTGTGATTCCAACTGCCGGTTTAAGTCGGCAGTTGATTTACCTGTAAAAATTTCTTTCACATGAACGAGTCTCGATCAACCGACCTCTGATTCAGCAGGCATAAGTGCTAACCATTGCACCACGGAGTTAGATGATTTTTCAATACGCACAATTGGTATATAAGCGTAATATTCTGATAGCGTAAAATTCTTTAAGTAATTAAACAATTTAATTTCTTAACGCTTGAAAATTTTCGAATGAAATAAAGGCATTTATGAAATAAAAAGTAAAATATAAAGGTAAAAGTTAAATAGACAGAAGAAATATCAGTGCTTATTCTACTTCTCTCTGATTGTTCGTCAAGGGAAATGTTTTTGTTGTTTTCCTCCATAGAAGGGGTTTTTCCTGAGTCTCAAGATTATTCCTCAGCTTTTAATTCTTGTTGTTGTTGTCGGAAGTTTGTTTTAAAGTGAGAGTGTCGATGCTTTGTTGCTGCTTTAATCACAGCTTGCTTTGTCTTTTGTCAGAAATACCTTTCCTTGTGTTTCTACCTGCTCAAACCATAATGTTTCCTACTTTCATCTGCTGAAACTTCCTTTTATTAATTTTAAAATTAACCTTATACAACCAACCTTCCCTTGAGTATTTTATTAGGTTTAAATAAACCCCTTGATTCTTTTATCTATTTATCTTTTCCTAATCCTTTTTGAATATCTAATGCAGACTGATATACTGCAGGAAGTAATTTGCTTCTGATATTATGGAATATATTGCAGGATTACGGTACTTCTTTAGACTGTTACTCCCCCTATGTAAACAGAAGTGTGATATTCCTTTGTGATATATAACAAAGTGGGGCTTGAGAATTGCCGGCTAGGCCGAAACATTGCCGATCATAAAAAAAACAAAAACTGTTTTAGTTTTTAAATTAATATAAGTCAAACATGCAATCCACGCTATAAACTCCTACATACTCTCTTACACAACACATCTAAACTCAACATACGGAACAAAGTACTTATTTATAAGACAATAATTAAGCCTACATCGACATATGGCATAGAACTCTGGACATGCACCAAGCTCTCCAATTTCTACAGCATCCAATCTCTCCAATTCAATATCCTAAGAAAAATAGCCGACTTCTTTGTATACAATCTTATCCTTCGCTACGACCTCAAAGTCTGAGAATCAGCAGTATCTAGATTCAAATTCTTCCACGATTCCCTTTCCGACAATTATAATACTCAGCCTGTTTTCCCGGTCCATTCCTACAATCTTACGCCTGAAGAGGCAGGCCGTGAGACCTCTTAGACAACTCAAATATGTTTTATTTATTTAGTTTATTTTAATTTTTTTGTCTCAATTAATTCTGTCATCATGTCACACATTCTTAGATCTTAATTGCTTATAACAATTATATTGCAGTTGCAGAATTCAAATACAGTAGTTTGTTTGTTTAAGGTTTTATACGCAATACCCTGAAGGATCCTCAGCTCTATTTTTTTTTTTTTTTTTTCAATTTTAAACTTTGATTTAAATAATACTTTATCGAGACCAATTTTAAAACCTCGAAAACTTTTACGAGCTGAAAAGTTAACGTGGTATTTTTTTAAGAGCTAAAAGGTCTAGTGTAGGGTAGCAATGAAAAGAGGACCAAAACTTGGGGCTGTGAAGGGAGAGGGGTTTTAGGAGGTAAAGTTGGTTGGGTACAGAGAAGTGTATTAGTAGCTTATTGTATGGCTTCCAAACAGCCCCCTGGGGCGGGGTACCCGTAGTGGTTCAGGGTAGGTTCATTTCCAATATCCACAGAATCTTGTTGGCTTTAGTTCAGGGGGGTGAACTATGAGCGTCCTTTATTCACCTCCCCCTTCTTCCCTTATACCTTACCCCTTGGGGCCCTTACCCTGACTAAACAAGGGAGGAGGGGGTCCCTTCACAATCTTACCTCTATACTCAGTCCTCTAAAACCTCTAGGGCACCAGAATTAGGGCCTTATAAATTTTAGAGTTGATTCTCCTAGCTATTCCTCGAGTGTTGACCCTGTCTGTTTACCTCTTCTCTCAAATCCATCTTATTTCATTTTCTTTTCTTAATGCATACAATTACTAGAGGTAGAAACTTAAAAATTGATTCAAGCGTCAATATTTACTTTTCGTTATAATTCTTAGTTGTGTTAAAATACAATACTTAAAAGTTAACAAGAAACTAGAATCATGTATAATCTATCTAGGTTTTCGTTTTTAGAGCGCTCAGAAAACCTGGAGTCGCTCTACAAATATATATTTTCTGCATTAACACAAATACTGTGTGTTATTTAACTTTTTGAAGTGAAACTTCTTTAGGCGTGGTATAGTAAATTGGCTTGTGGATAAAACGAAATTGCTTGTAACCAAGTTTGTGATTTAAGACTCGTCTAAGTGAAAGATTTTTTATAGGTGATTTACCTGTAAAAAAAATCTTTTTCTTCTTCGAGTCTCAATCCACCGACTTCTGATTTAGCAGGCATTAGCGCTACCATTCCACCATGGAGGTAGATTATTTTTTAATACACAGAATTGGTATATAAGCGTAGCGTGGTATATATTTGTATATAAGCGTATAGTATAATATATAAAAAATGTTGTTTTCATGTTTTCATATATTTTTTTGTTTTTTTCATTATTCGCATTTATTATTCGCACATTTTTCATTATTAAGTGTTATAAACATATTTAATATTTCAATTAAATTCCACATAAACATATCTTAATCCTAAAATAATAAAATCTCCAACGAATGCTTAAGAAGACTAAGATTGTCGAAATTAGCTCTTTTTCTAAGCACCCTAAAACAAAAATTAAAAAAAAAAAAAAATCGGAAAGGATAAATGACAACTTATCGAAAGTTTGAGTAAAGGTAGATGTAATTAAAAGATTATATACAATCTCATTAAACAAAAGAATGTTTTTGACACGTCTCAAATCATTAAAAAATAATCAACTAAAACATTTTGGCATTTTTTCTCACATTGATTATTCTTTCTTCATTAAATTACCTGCCTACAGCAATACTTATTTAACTTTTAAACGAAATATTATTACTTTTTTAATTTTTCTTCGTTAAGCCCTGTGTAACTGGCGGAAATATATTACTTATGTTTATATATATATATATATATATTAGCAATGTAATACCTACCCCAATCT
>KZ651340.1:383259-399345 GCA_001010745.2 Gerris buenoi
TATTTAATTAATTTATTTAATTGAATTGAATTGAATTTATTTTATTTATTTATTAATTAAATTGATTTATGACATTTAATTTATTTTTTTATTTCATTTAATTTATGAATAAATTTTACCTCATTTAAATGAATGAATAAAAGTAAATGAATACTTTACTTTATTTTAATGATGTTTCACTATATTTAAATTAATTTTTCACTATATTTAAATGAATGTTTCACTATATTTAAATGAATGTTTATTTGGGGTAATTTATAGCTTAGTTGAGTGTTTTATATTGTAATGAAGTCCTTAATATGGCAAATTATTTCAACGACATTGTTTTCTTTTTTATATGATGTAGCTAAATTTATATATACAATTATTATTTCTCCTTGACTTTAACAACTTATGTTTCAATTAATCTCGAGTACTAATAAATAATAAAATAAATTGACAGGGGTTCTATATTTATTTTTATTATTCTGTAATAAAACTAATCAAATATAATGAAATTTATTTCATTATATATGACGGAGCCTACAATTTACTCTAATATATTAACACTAAATTCCAGGGCCAAACATTATCTTTTGTTGGTGCGTGGATCTCAGGAACATGTCCTAAGCCGCGGTCAATTTACATCATAATATATACAAGTTTTGGTACCATCTAAGTAGGTTACAATTGCTTAAACACGGAATATTGTTTACGATCCATTACTACATAGTTAATAGTATTTTGTGTAATATAGTGTTTATTTTTAGGATTACGTTTTAGTTTTAGTTGTGGCCTAGCTATATGTTTCCTCCGGATGCCAAGGAAATTCCTATTAAGGGAGGTAAATTTTATCCTCTTTTTTATCATTTTGGAAGAAGTCCTGTGTTATTGTGGGAGGACCCAATTTTAAGTAATTTATTTTAATTTAATGTTAAGCAATTTTCATATTTTCTATATTAAGCTAAACAAATAATTAAGTATAAAGTATTATATTTAATGAAATGGCCTACTCAATTAACCAATATGATAGTAGTAGATATAAAATAGTAATGATATACAGCCACTGATTGCAGCAAGCATGAATCCCGCGCGAAGCGAGGGGTGAATGCTTGTATCTAATCAGTTGGGTCGATTTGATTTTTAACATCAGCATACTCTTTCTTTTTATTTATCAGTTCAATGACTTGGTCTGTAACCATTATATTTATTGCTTTTAAACATTAATTTATTGTTACAAACTCACTACAGGTACATAGTACATATTATATGATATTTTGTATTATTTTTATGTTACGTCCCAGTCAAATCAAAATAAATAATTGAAATAAAAATGGATCGGTCACTTAACAATTCCACTTTATGTGATCATCAGTGCAAAACATTTCTTACTTCTCTGGGATTCGAATCAGATACGTCAATGTTAAGACTTTGATTTCGTGCGAATATAAGGGCGTTAACCACTAAGCTACACTGATCCCTCGAAATATCTTTTGTGTTGTATTGAGTTATTAATGGTCTTTCTGAGGTCTTAAATTGATTTTTGTTGGGTCGTGTAAAAGAAGGGGAAGATTATTAATCTACTCTCTGGTTACTACTCTCCCCCGTCCAACTTTTTTTCTTACCCTTAATGGTTGGAAATTTGAGATAGATTTTCTAAGGGTTCGTTAGAATGATGAATTAAGTTCAGGCTCAAGAAGAGTAAAAATAATTGCAAGATTAAGGATAAGGATCAAAATTAAAAGAAATGCAAGTACAGTCAATTATAAACATCATGGTTTAATTTCCATGTATGTGCCACATAAATTGAGTAAAGTAGTTACGAAGTAGTTTAAGTAACGATTCTGTGTTTTAGTTTAGTTATTTTTATTTTAAACGCACGGAAAATGTATTTTTGAAGGTAAAGTGAACAAAACTTCATCAACATCGGAAATCGGAATACAACTAGATTTGTATAAAAAATACAAACAAACAAACCGACACACTTCTTTTAATACATGTATGGACTTTTTTTTTTTTTTTTTTTTTTTAAAGAGCCATACCAAAAATATTGACAAGTTATAAAAATATTGAAAAGTTTATAATGGCACGATACTAATGCCGCTTCTGGCGCCTAAGAGTAATATCAGAAATAGATTTCGGATAAGAGGAGCTGTAGCGGGAAATAGCTAGGTCTCGGATGAATAGGATGTTTAGGTCGTTGTGGCAGGTTTGATTGGAAGCGCAGCAGGGTCCACATACTAGCAGTATGGTTCTTACTTAGGTTATTTGATTAGGAGGATTGGTTGCGGTAGGAGTAGGAACGTTTACAGCCTGGATGTATTTATATACTTCGGCGCTTTATGTCCATGCGGGTTTGAATGTTAATTTGTAATTGAGTACTTTGCTATAATGTGTTGAGTTTTGATTTTTTGTTGAGAAGTCTCTGTAAAAGTTTATACCGTGGGTAAGATGAATTTGCATAGTGGTGATGTGAGTCTACGATCATGTATATCCCAAGATAGAATACTACAGTGTGATATAAAGATTTGTGTAGTATGTAATTGGAGAGTTCTGGCAGGATATCGATTCGATAATACTTGGGTACTTATACTCCGACCCATCCCTGACGGTATCTAATCAACTCTGACCACTACCAATATATTTTTGATACCTTAAGTACTTGGCACATGCAATTCGAAATCAATTTATTGCTGAATCGATATCTTGGGGCCATTGAAGGGACTCTCCAATTAGATACTACTGATTTGGTTGAGAAAAATAGATTCGCAGTTTTCACGTCTTAAGGTAGTTCCAGATCTTAAGGTTACATAGATATATTTTTATTTTTATTTAACAGACGTGACAGCTTCACTTTGTGCACCGTGCTACAGCGTTAATAACAACTTTATTAATATAACGACGTTTACAAGGTTGAAAATAAAGAAGCAGCGTTATATTTTTATTTTATAAATAGACAAAGGTGTTAGTATAGGAGTTGAGTTGGACTGGGCAGGTAGTTAAACTGAAATTTTCATGACATTAGATGTCATCTTGTCATATAACCTTTATCTCTGAATAAAATTACCCTTGTTTCATGCACACTTTGTATATCATTCTAAATGACATCTAAAAACCATGTTTCGCTACATAAAGAACATAAAGAGGGGCAACTTTTCATGTCAGTTTTTAGCAATTGTCGCTTCTACTGTCAAAAACATGAAAAGATCAAACAAATAAAGTATTGTCTGAATACTAGTATTAGAACAATACATTTTTTAAATTTTATTTATTTGAACAATATTCTATTAAATAGGTAGTTTTATTTAATAATTCAGGGAATTAAAATTCCTCTTAAAATGAAGTCAATACATTCAATATTGTGATACGTTGTTTATATATACAGGGTGTCCCTGCTAATATGGAACAGCGAAATATCTCCGGAACCATGATAGATAGAAAGATGCGGTTTTCAGGGTTCGATAAAAGCTAAAAAGGCGCTTCTAGAACATATGCTGAACATTTTCTGTGTGCAGCGAAAGTGTGTGCAGCAAACAAAATAAACAAAAAGTGAATAGGAAGCCATATTTTTAAGACTGGATTTGGATTTTATGGCTAAAAATAAGACTTTTTTACTCTTGGAAATTTTTCGCTCCGATCGTTAGTTTGCCGTCTAGAGAGCCCTAAACTTGATAAAATTTAAACTTTAAGTCCATTTTACAGCTAAACTAATGGATTTAGGAAAAAAAACCAAGAGACAAAAATTGATTATTTTTAGCCATAGAATGCAAAGCCATTCTTAAAAAGATGCGTTATTGATATTTTTTTTTTCATATTTTGAGCCCTGCTGAACACCTTTTTTAGGCAAAAAAAAGTTACGCATAAGGTATGAATTTTTGATTGGTTTTGGATTCTACGGCTAAAAATAATCATTTTTTGTCTCTTGAATTTTTTTCCTAAATCCATTAGTTTAGCAGTAAAATGGACTTAAAGTTTAAATTTTATCAAGTTTAGGGCTTTCTAGACGGCAAACTAACGATCGGAGCGAAAAATTTCCAAGAGTAAAAAAGTCTTATTTTTAGCCATAGAATACAAATCCAGTCATAAAAATATGGCTTCCTATTCACTTTTTGTGTATTTTGTTTGCTGCACACGCTTTCGCTGCACACAGAAAATGTTCAGCATATGTTCTAGAAGCGCCTTTTTAGCTTTTATCGAACCCTGAAAACCGCATCTTTCTATCTATCATGGTTCCGGAGATATTTCGCTGTTCCATATTAGCAGGGACACCCTGTATATATATTGCATATATTATATATTCGTTAATGTAGATCACGATCTAATTATAGATAAAGTTTAATCAAACTTTAATATCAAATAAAACATGTGGACTGCTATTATCAATGGAAATAATCCTATTTGTCATTACCGTTTTCACGGTTTATTACCAATAATATCTATGTCCTCAACTTAACATTTCCTTTTAGTTGTTTGATAAAAATGTGATCAATTTGTTTCGAATATAAAAGTAAGTTCGACAAATTCTTGGTTAAGATTATCAATTTAATTTGTCAGACTACGCTAGCAACCTAAAATCGCATTTTTATATTTTTATTCGTTATTGTTTTATTCTTTCAAAACAAGACTTGTCTGGATTAATTACATTGCTTACTTGTGAGTATGCTCTATTCAGTATAAAGCAGTCTAGATTTGCATTTATGATATAAATTTCAAGTTTTAATAATTATGTGAACACACTTATTATGTATCCCACACGTGTGGTATGTCTCATTATTTGCTTAAGTTTTATTTAACAATTATGGTTCGTTTAAATAATTACAATTTAATACTTTCGAGAAAATAACAACAATATACTTTCCTATATTATCCATAAATTTTTATGACTAACACAAATGTGTTCTTTTATGAGAAAACAAATGTATTCTCTTGATGGCTCTATAAAAAAGAAAGAAATGTCTGTTTTTAAGGTTTTATTTTAGTATTAACGTTACTGTAGTTTATCAGCAAATTACGATCCGAGCGAGTAAGAAATAAAAGTCGATTAGCGAAAAGACCATAAAGAGAAACAAGATATTACTATGGGACACATGGGATACAGAAGAGAAATAAAACCGTGACACGGTGAAGTATAATTACGAGAATGTGACATAACACTGCGGTTATATTGTTTTTGTTTTTAGTGACAACATTTCCCTGTAACAATTTATCGAACTCGGGTAAAGTACACACACACACTGTTATTGTTTATAATGTTTGAGAAACTAGTGATAATAATGTTTTGCTTCTTTACAAGAATGATATATATGTATCGTCCCGCGGGCCTGGTTTTATACGCATGCACTAACATTGTACTTATTGGATCTATTTGATGGATGTTGAGGTGTAAATAAATGTTTTATTCAAAGCAAAACGCATTGTACACACAAACTTGTTATGTTTACGGTTGTTTTGTTGTGGGTTTAAGACTATAATTCGCATCGTATTGAAAACATTCAAGGAAACCTATAAGAGTTAGAGAACCTTCATGTTGACATGTGTGACTATTGCCATAACTGCGCATATCATACAAAGCAGTGCTTGGTATGTTTAGAGGATAGTTTGGATGGTGCAGTAAACGGTTCGCAAACGATACCCGCGCGGCTTGGAACAGTTTGGTGGACGGTACGAAAACACTGTCACAAATCGGGTTGGAACGGCTTTTATTCATTACGCAGTCCAGGAGATAGCGTGCAAATAAATGTTTTACTGACATCAAGTTATAATTTTGTGTATAAGTAAACCGTTTACTCTGTTAGCGAGTTGCATTTATTAATATGTTGGAACGAGCAGTCGGAATTGTAAGTCAAGATCTGGGGTCTAAGTGTGTTAGCAGTTGCCCGAAGGAGAACCCCGAGTAACGCAACGAGTTTTCTCGAAACATGTTTTTTGTTTGTGCTCATGTATGAGCTATACGTTGAGACCCTGAGTGGTTTCTTTTTTGCAGACCCTGAAGTGTTAAAGGCAGTGTACACCATCAAAGTGTGTTACTTTCAGGCTTATTGCGTGAAAAGCCTTTGTTTAGCCTTTTAACACCCGATGGTAAAAATAGCTACCACCCTAAAATCCCTTCAAATATCACCTGTGATTTTGGAAATAGTCAAAGGATACTCACAAAAACAAAATATTTTAAAAAATAGGTTTTTTTATTTGTTTTGCTGTTACACAATATATTAAGGTGATAAAAATATTTTCCATTAAGCTATAAAGGGTTAAATGTTATCAGAAGTCTCGTTGCATTGTCGCAGATCTGTAATTTTCGAAATAACGTCTCTTGGCGAACATACGTCCTTCCGGTGTACTCGTGTATCCACGTCCAATGTACCTGATGTCCAATGTATCTGATTTCTGATTAGCCTGCATACTAAGCACTACGAGATTTCTGCTCCCATCTCCGTGAACTTGTTCTTGAGTACTAACCATTCAAAAACCATAAGTTTCCTCTGCCGCCCCCATATTTTGTGATTAAGTTAGTAATAAAGTTCAGAGTTGTAAATAATTTATATACTAATATAATTAGCATTTCTGATTCAGACTTTTATTTCTCTGCCAAAATGCTTTTTATAATGATTTACATTACATCATATGCAATATCACATTTCAATAATACAGCAATCAGATTCTCACGAAGTTTTAAAGGACTGGAAATAAAGCATAAATGCCACTAAATTATTCAAAAATTTTGGCTTGATCTTCTATACGTATAGTATAAATCTAGTCTTATCTTGTAGAATCTTCTATGGTATATTTAAAGGACAGAATAAAAATGCCTTACACGAATATATGACGTAATTGTTTACAACGTTTTCTATATTCTTTCCGTCGCTTCATTTCCCCTTTTATATACATCACATCGTACGCATCCTTTGAAACATATAAATCAACATCATTTTTTTGGTTTGTTCCAAAACAGACAAAGAAATTACGTTAATAAATAAGTTAAAGGAAGAAAAAAAAGTAAAACCACATTGCATACGAAGCTATCTCATCTGACATCCATATATAAAGCTCAACGTAGTATCTGTGATATATATATATATATATATATATATATATATATATATGTGTGTGTGTGTGTGTGTGTTTGTGTATATATGTATATATAAATGGTATTAAATTGCCTACTAACCCTTTGCCATATTTTTTTTCCCATATTTATTCGTTAATTTAAACCATTTTAATTAACATTCACACTCGAAATGACCGAATATTCATTATTTTAACAAACATAATTATTTTTTCAACTACATTAACCTTAA
This sequence comes from Gerris buenoi, assembly GCA_001010745.2. NCBI lineage: Eukaryota > Metazoa > Arthropoda > Insecta > Hemiptera > Gerridae > Gerris > Gerris buenoi. Next base: position 390,534 of record KZ651340.1, read on the forward strand.
AAGATAGTCTTTTACATTATAAGATCTTTTTTTATAAATTAAACAGAACATTTAACTCGATTTTTTTAACATAAAAAAACGGTAACTTTTTTTTCCTTTAAATAATTTATAATCATTTTATATTCCCTTTTTAATTTCAGCAATCCTACATTCGTTTTGTAGGGTCTCCGCCCTTTAGTCTTCTTTTTTCTGGAAGAGTTTCTTCAACAATTCGACTAAAATAATTAAAATAAATAAACATTAAAATAACGTTATTTCATTTTTATTCGCATGGAGTAATTTTTGTTTACAAAGAACGTATAAGTTATTCTAATTCAAATCAAAGTTAGTCAAGCCCCTACCCTACTAGGGGCCTTTTGGGTCCTTTCCACAAGTCTAGTTCATCATTATCAGCAGAATGATTATTTAAAATAGCTGTTTTGTTCTTACCAAGATTTTGTTAGGATTTTCTCAAGTTAAGTAAACCACTAATGTGGTTGATTCTGGTCAGCATTTAAAAATAGACTGCCAATTAGTGTGGCACATAGCATCCTCGCATACTATCTCTTACTTTATTGATTTTATGCTTTTAAAAAAGCCATTACTGTCTAATTTATTTTTTTCTCTCATTTTGATATATAGGTCAATATTTTTTTGATCTTTTACAATAATTATAGTTTCAATTTAGCAAAAGTTAAGAGTGTAGACGGTTGAAATTAATCTAGGTCTATTTTTATCTAGGACTCATTTCGGGCCACTTTTAACAAACTATCTAAATTTTATATCACTATAGGCACTTATATCATATAGGCACTCGAACGGTAGGATAAAAAACCATTTTTTCTTAAAGAAAACGATATTTTAGATTTAAAAAACAACTATTGTAGTAAAGTTTTGAAAATTATATATAAAAAAATGATGTTTCAGGCACGTCTATGCCCCGGAGGGGGGCGAAATATAGCCACTTCGTAACATGAATTTCTGTGTCATGTTTTATTTATATAAAAAAAACCCTTAAAGACCCCGTCTACGAACTCTAAATTAAATCTCTTTTACCTCTTTAAATGTTACCAAGCAATTCTTATCAGTTATTTTGTGTTTGTTGTGGCTAGATCATAGCATAATACAAATTGTTACAATATCTGCTAGCTGTATTATTTTGCTAAATGAATGCACTGAAGAGTAAAGAGCTCTTTTTACTTTTCTGTTGTAACTAAAGAGCTCTTATAGAGGTTAATTATTACTGATTAATAAAATATGATACACCTAAGATTAATATTACTGATAACTTTCAATTAGAGTTATTATATACTGTCGGTTTTGTTGTAGTAAATTATTTAATACGACTGAAGATGGTTAAAAAACAAAAAAAAAAAAAAAAAAAAAAAAAAAAAAAAAAAAAACGAAACGTATCAAATATGATTATTTTCCTAATGTTTTTATTTCTATAACTCATCCGCCATTAATAAGATGATTTACTTATCTCTTGTTACTGAAGAGCTGTTTTAACTTTTCTTTTGTAACTGAAGAGCTCTTTTACTTTTCTCTTGTGACTGAAGAGTTAAGAGCTCTATTAACTTTATCTATCTCTTGCAAATAGACATGAGTGGAAAACGTAGGAAGGTACCCACCCTGAGGGCGAAAAAAGGAGAAAAAAAACTGACAAAAAAGTAACCCTTAGCATCTAGTGCTTTTCATCGGAAAACCCTAATCTTGTCATAGTATATCTTTTCACTGCCCTATGTGGACTTCGTCTAAAGCTAAACGAAAAGAAAAAGGGAAAATCTAATACAGTTTTCAAAAACATAATTATTTTTTTGAGTAATAATTCAATTTTATTATTCATTTTTCCCTCTATGTATACCCATAACCTTATTTTTTTTTTTTTTTTTTTTAATTTTAATACATTTAATTTTCATCTTGATGTAATATTATTTATTTCGGATTTTTTTATGTAGATATAATAAATTATTAGTAAAGAAACATTTTTAAAAACAAGCTTTTATCTCTAGTCATCGATATAGGATTTGAAGTAAAGGTATTTTATTTAATTTTTTGTATTCTTCTCATAACAAACGCTTTCATTTGATACCCTTAATCATGGGCGTGGTTATAACTAGTGTCCGCCATCTTGGGCTGTCCGACTTATTGGATTTAGAATGACGTCGCACAACATTGATATTTAAATAAAAACAAACATACATACAAACATTGAAAGTTTAATAAAAGCTTGTAAAATAGAGATTTTGGTCCATTTTGACAAGGAATGTAGCTGTTTTTTGAAAATCTCAATTTATTGATATCTATATTTGAAATGTTTGTAAAAGGTTTTTGCTAAATTTTGGCCCGAAGATAGTTATAGTCTCATGATTAGATAAAAGCAGTTAAAGTTTTTTATTTACCGTTTAATTAAAATGGATTTATTTTTACCAACACAAATTTCGATCAAGTACAATCTTCCTTAATTCTGTTTTTTGGGTTTCGTTGGTAAAACCAAAAAAATGAAACCCTGGCCCTCCGCACACGAAACTAAAAATAAGCAACTTAAAACAAACTGATTACAAACTCAAATCACCAACCAGTTGACTATGAGTTTCATCCTGTGTAATTGAATGGGACACCGCACACGGAGCAACTCATTACAAACTGTGTTTGCTTTCTGTCAACTCAAAAATTAAGTTTCCAGTCGAGTTTGTTTTGCGCTGCTCCTTGTGTGGAGGGTCTTATTGTTTTGTTCCTGCGTCTGTCTGTCTGTCCCTCTCTACGGTTCCAATAACTTTAAAAACGATAGAGATAAAAACATGAAACTTTCCTGAATTAAAGATAGTTTTGCCGCTCACACAGAAAAAATATAGTGAACTCATAATTATCAGGTGTTCAAATCCAAAATGGCGGATAATTCCTGTCAAGGAAAAAAAAAATATATTTTTGTTAAATTTTGAGTGAGGTATCAAATAAAACATATTAAAGAGTAGATTACAAAAATATATAACACTTGTGGAAAGTGTTTAATTTTCAATACCTTTTTGTCCAAAAAAGGCCATCTTTTGCTTGTCCCCCCTCCCTAAAACTATATTTCTGCTGTTTCTAAATATATAAAAAAAATATGCAAAATTTTGCTTGACCCCCTTCCCCCTTATACTACTTTATGCACAAACCATTTTTTTTTTGTTATTGTGCCCATTCTCCTGTATTTTAATACATTATCTCGAAGAACTAAATGTTTCCTTGGAATTTAACATGTGTGTTGTTTAGGTATTTGAAAGAGCTACATTATTCATTTAAAAAAAAAGTCTTAAATTTGGAGCTTTTACCTTTGTGAGAATAGCTAAGCTTATTTATCTCTTGAATTCAAACATTTCCAATTATACGACTACAATTTTCTCCCCCTCTTTATTTTAATATTATCTTTTATGTACGTGGAATGTTACTAGGAATATAACACAGTTCCAGCATTTTACGTTGCCTCAGGTGGAACATTGTATTTATATTTTACGTGGCTATAACGGCTTCTTGGGTGTATGAAATCTCACTTAGGCTGATATATAAGGCAAATCTTATTTTATAACCGTAAAGATGTTAGCTTAGACATGCTGAGAGAAAATGGATTTTAAAAGTTTTATTTCTTCTTCCACCTTTTACTTTCTCATATTCGTAGTAAGAGGGAGAAGGTATTGTGATAGTTTAAACATTTGTTTTGATGGATTTACTTATTTTGAAGTCCCCTGAGCCCAAAACTTTGTTGTTTCCGATCTTACAGAAGTAACGGAAGCTAAGTGATCGTTTTGAAGAACGAAAATATTTTATGTACCCGATTTAAAAAATGTAAGCCAAAAATCCGTTTCAAACATTATAAAATATTTTTGGTTCCTTGTCTGTCTGTCTGTTTGTCGTTCTGTCCCTCAATTTTTGCATACCAACATATCTTAAAAACTGCTCGTCCGATTTTAATGAAATTCGTATGGTAGGGGTAGGTCATAATTGTCTCATTGTTAGTCCATATAAGTTTCAATCTTCTGAGCTTATTTGTTTCTCTTTCACATGCCTAAAACATTTATTTACATCTATAGCTTCAAAAGTACTTATCTGATTTTTTTTAAACTTTTATAGTTTATCAAAAGTAACCTGCATATAGCCACAGATTAATATGAACCGTTTGCGCTCTTTAAAGTTTTGCTAATTTGATACTTAGCATTAAGTGAGAAACGTTAAATGTCTTCTTAAGAACTTTTTGAACAACAATGAACTTAACCCTTAATCTAAAGTACTTAAGTTGATTTTTTAAATACTTTTGTCAATATAAATAAAAAAAAGTTTTGTTATCTAAAAGAATAATGATATAATATACTTTACTTGCTTATTTAATTACTTAGAATCATATTATTCCAGAATTATCTTTTGTCAAATTTTCCCTTTGTCAATTAATTTCACCATTCTAATATTAGGTGTCTATTGTTCTATGAAACTTAATTAAAATTCTCAAGTGCATGCGGACCTATATTAATTAAAAAGTTTGAGGTTAATCCTTTCTACTTTGTCTTATTGTTTCGTTAATATTTATACTGTTTTTAATCTTCTTTTGAGCAGTTTAATTTTTTGAATAACGAAGTTCTATATTTAGTTCATCCTTCCGAATTAAGTTATTGTTAGTTTTATAAATGGTCATATTTCTGTATATTCAAGGATGAGGTCGACCTTCAAGAAAAAAAAAATAAATAAAAGTACTCAAAACTATATTTTTGTTGCAAAACTATAATCAATATTAGCTGTTTGTACGATGTAGTTTATACAGAGTTCTCTCTTGCTCACGTATTTACACGGCAACATTTCATGGAAGTCATGTGTGGGATTTCCACACCGGTATTATATTGAGTTTTGCAAAAAATTATAATTACCATCACAAATAATTTTAGAAACATAAACATGATTGCTATAATCAACAGATTACATTCCTAGGGCAATTTTGAAATTTGTCCCACTTGGAATTTTGTATAAAGTAATTAATAATTTTCAGAATAGACAAATGGTTACTTAAGTCAGCAATGTATTTTTCACATTTTTGTTGAATAAAGCTATAAAAAAAATGTATTTTTTTTTTGTCTTGCTTAATTTTTAATATGTATTATTAAAATATATATTTTTTTTAAAAATACGTATTTTTAATTTAAATGTATCTTTCTTTTGATTTTAGGTGAGTGACATAACTTTAATACTAGATGATGCGGATTTGTAAGTTCTTAATATGTAATATTATTTTATAGTTACTTTTTAAATTAATTTGGGAACAATAAAAGTTGATAAGTTAGTGTAAATAAATTGGATGTGCGGGAAGTCTCAAGTTAAATGGGTTTCGTTGGTATGAAATTAAAAATTATTTCCTCATTTTTTCTATGACCCAGCAGACCAGACATTTAGCTTTTTTATATTTTTAGTTACATCAGAAATATAGTTTTAGGGGCACGCAAAATGTTTTTTTTGACAAAATGGCATGGAAAATTAACACTTTCCACAAGTGTTATATATTCATTCAATCTACTCTTCAATACCATTCCTTTGATACCCCACTAAAAATTTTAAAATATTTTTTTTTTTCCGCGTGACTTGAATTATCCATTTTGGATTTGAAAAGCTAATAATTTTGAGTTCTTCGTGTTTTTTTTTCTCTTTTGATTCAAAAGTTACTGATACAGACAGACACAGCTATAAGGGTTTCTTTTCATTGGTTTTACCAAGGAAACCGTAAAAAGATTGGTGAAAAAGGTAGAATTTTAAAATATAACCGATTTAATGTAACTTTTAATAAATTTATTGGATTTTAAATGCTAAATCCATATCTATACAATTGTAGTTTATGCCAAAGCTTATCTTTTTACTATCGAAGTAAGAATTATAATAACAAAATTCTAATATTTATTCAAGAAAAGAATATTTTGAAACTTAAAAGGGATTACGAAGAGATAAGAACTTAGGATAAGGTTTAAGGGTCAGTGTTTTTATTTAAAAAGTTATAAATCCTATGAGGTACTTCTTGCAAGTCCATCTAGAAAAGTTTTTTGATTTTCAACTCATGTCCCCGTATAAAATAAAAGTTTAGTTTATGGTATTGTAGAAAAATATTTTGTAGTCGTGCCTAGACTGGCCTAGAGTCGGTTTTTTTTACAAGTATCATACTGGTTATAAGAATAAGGCGGAATAATATGACCTCTATCAAAGTTTTTTTACGTACATACTCTTTCATTCATGTCTCGTTTCTTGCTTCATGCAAGTAAAGTTTATTATATAATACTACGAGTACATATATATGTACACACATATATATATAACTAGCTGGATACCCGTGCTTCGCTATGGAGTTATGTATTAATTTAATAAGTTTATAAACTACCTATTATCAAAAAAACATTTACATTATTTTATTATGCGAGAATATCTAGATTCTATCCTTCCCACATATACCCCTCCTCTTTGATATGATAATTTGAAATTATCTTAAATTTACCCTCCTTCTAAATGTAAATATGATAAAAGTGTACATAAAAATATTTACTGTGCCCTTAAAGAGCTTTTCAACGAAAATCATTATGAAGGGTATCCATAATACAAAGGGGTACCCCTTTGGTACTCCTTTGTACCAAAATTTAAATTTAGAAAATTCATGTTCACTGTGACCTCCCTCTTGCTTTGAAGGAAAAGTGTGTAAATATTCATCAAATAGCGATGAAACTGTAGATTTGTATAAAAGACATACCCTCAGACATACCCTCACTCTTGTTTTTATAATGAGATATAGCTATATTTTTCCATTTTACCCCCTCCTAAATAAAAATATGACAAAACAGTACAAAACAAAAATGAATGTACTCTTAAAGAGCTTTTTAACAATATGCATCATAAAGGGTATTCATTACTTTGACCACATATTCATTACTTGTACCCCGTACCCCTGTGTACCAAAATTTAAATTTTGAAAATTCATATAGACAGTGATGGTCTCCTTGCTTTGATGGTCATGTCTGTAAATATGCATCGACATCTGACTAAAACTTTAGAATTTTATAAAGAACATACTCACATACGTTGACTTTTATCTATATATGACCGCCATATTGAATCGAAATGCCCGATTGGTTAACCATTTATCAAAATTTACTAAATTCATAAAAGGAAGCTATCTTCTAAATTTCAAGGTTCTTGTGCAATTGATTCTGGAGATATCGTCTTGCGAATTTTTTTATATAAATGGCCGCCATCTTGAATCAAGATGGCGGATTTTAAAATTATTTCTTAGCGAGCACCTAGGAGGTAAGAGGAACACACATACAAAATTTCATGGTCATAGGTCCAGTGGTTTCAGAGATATCGTGATGTGTCAGTGAGTGAGTGGTATTTGGATTTTATATATATACTCGTAGATGTCGACTGATCTATGAGTCAAAACAATGATGTATGGTTGATAAGTCTAGACCTTTTTAACGTATTGTGATTATTACAATGTTTTCCATTAGCTACTGTAAAAATAAATAATGTAAGTAGCTAAATTAATCAATAAAAATGCGTAAAAGTGGATGAATTAAAATCTCTATAACACTAAAATCAGATTTGTTTTGAAATAACTCGCAAACGAAGGTGCGCGTCTAAATTCGTATTAGATCCCTAATTGGTGCGGTTTTCGTTTAAACAAACACTTTATACTCAAAAAAAGGAATTTAAATCTTAAATTTTTTATTTAAATAAATTAATAATATCAATATCATAAAGATGTAGTACAAATATATTCTATGAAATTAAATTGACCTGCTATACGTGTATATATTTTAATTATATTTCAAAGATAATTTATTAGGGTGTAAACAAATTGACGGAGATTAAAAAGCAATTATAAAGTTCCAAATCAGTTGGTTTATTAAGGCTAATTTTGGAGTATCTATCAAAGAAACAATATTTTCATTAATATTTATTAAAAAAGAGAGGAGGAGAATTTCAATTTATAAATTAATTGTACATAAATTAAGAATGGTTCGTGTATAATTCTTTGGAAAAAGGCATATTTTACTATATTGTAAGTACGTATCTTATTTTAGGCTGATTTATTCTAAGTACGTTGAGTCGGGACCGAGTCGGACGGTCTAATGTGGATTCAATTGTGTACCCAAGGTGTTTAGATTTGAACTCTATAAACTCTAGAGCTTAGAGCTTCTGCGAGACCTCGACTTGGTGTAAATTAAATTTCGCCAGTGAAACTTCAAACAATACCTCGTGTTCCAGTCCAAGGTGTTTGGAATAGAAAATCCCGAGTAGAAACTTAAACACTCTACTTCTACTCTGTACTCTTTGGCCTAAACTGAGCTGTCCCGAACTTAGTGAATTCTGAATCATCCTTTTCCTGGGAAAAATCTAAAATAAAAGCGTAAATTGATAGCAGTAGAAAGGTGGGGGTTGTATTCCCTGTTGACCAGTGAAGTTAGTTTACGTGGGTGTTTTATATTTCTACCTGTCTTAACCAGGTCTTGCTATTTGAGTTTTCGTACTGATGAAGCTTGGAAAGGGTTTTTGAGATAAGAAACAGTGGAGAAAGAGAGGCCCTACAGGTAAAGGACAGGATACAAAGGACCCTAAGAGGGTGGTAACTAAAGCTACATTAATCAACCCCAACAGAAATCCACTTCAACCTTGTTACACTGCTTGAAAGGACCACAAGGCTAGTGGAGAGGGTAAGAGTGGGAGGCAGCATCTTTCAACTCATGAAAGAAAATTGGAAAATACCACTAATATAAAGTGAAAAATCAAAAATACCACATGTATTGGTGGTATTTTGCCATGACCATATATATCT
>KZ651340.1:400720-425897 GCA_001010745.2 Gerris buenoi
AAATAAGGAGCTCTTTTATTTTTCCCTTGTAACTAAAGAGCTCTTTTAACTCTTCTCTTGTAACTAAAGAGCTCTTTTACTTTTCTCTTGTGACTCAAAGTGAAGAGCTCTTTTAACTTTTTCTATCTCTGGCAAATAAGGAGCTCTTTTAACTTTTCTTTTGTAACTGAAGAGCTTTTACTTTTGTAACTGAAGAGCTCTTTTACTTTTCTCTTGTGACTGAAGAGTTAAGAGCTCTATTAACTTTATCTATCTCTTGCAAATAAGGAGCTCTTTTATTTTTCCCTTGTAACTAAAGAGCTCTTTTAACTCTTCTCTTGTAACTAAAGAGCTCTTTTACTTTTCTCTTGTGACTCAAAGTGAAGAGCTCTTTTAACTTTTTCTATCTCTGGCAAATAAGGAGCTCTTTTAACTTTTCTTTTGTAACTGAAGAGCTTTTACTTTTGTAACTGAAGAGCTCTTTTACTTTTCTCTTGTGACTGAAGAGTTAAGAGCTCTATTAACTTTATCTATCTCTTGCAAATAAGGAGCTCTTTTATTTTTCCCTTGTAACTAAAGAGCTCTTTTAACTCTTCTCTTGTAACTAAAGAGCTCTTTTACTTTTCTCTTGTGACTCAAAGTGAAGAGCTCTTTTAACTTTTTCTATCTCTTGCAAATAAGGAGCTCTTTTAACTTTTCTTTTGTTACTGAAGAGCTCTTTTAACTCATCTCTTGTAAGTAAAAAGCTCTTTTAACTTTTATCTTGTAACTAAAGAGCTATTTTTATTCCTTATTTTCTATTTTACGAAGTGCAAATGTAGGTTTTTATTAGTTTCTAACCCTTACTATTGTACGCTTGTGAAACAAAATACATTTTCTTGACACTCTTTGAATGCCTTTTTCCTTTTTTTTCATAACAAATAACTTTTTTGTATTTTCTCTTCTATATTTATACTTTGTTTGTTTATTTATTTATTTTAAAAAAAAAAAAAAAAAAAAAAAAAAAAAAACTTGATATTTAGTTTTATTGTCGGGACAATTATCAATGTTTATTAGTTGAAAGTTGCTCTTTGCCAACTCTTGTTTTCAGAAAGAGTTAGAGAGTTTGGCCTAGTGAGAAAGAGAGACAGAGCCTGGAGCAAATCCACTGGCGTGTTAAAATTAATCGGTCGGAAACTAATTCTCTTGGATTATTTCCCAAGGGGTGGAGAGAGAAGTAGGATTGCTGGAGTGGGGGAAAAGGGTTTTTGTAGGGAAAAGCAAGAGGGATTTTACTCACCGATTTCACCGAAAATTTTCTACCCTTGGATTTTAGGTTAAAAGGATTAAGTTTGGAATGGGTTCTCCGGTTTCCTAGTAATCAATTCTTTCTCCCTTCTTGTTTAAGTGTTTGTTTTATTTATTTAACTGAACAATATTCTAACGGTACTTTCAATCATTAATATTTTGTTTTAAATGTTCATATTCTTACCCAGAATAATTTAATATTTAATTTATAAATACGTATAATTGATTGTTTGTTTTTTAAAGGGACTCTGTTCCAACTATATCTTAAAGATATAGGAGTGACTATGGTGGTCATCCTAAAAAATAACATAAATCATAAATTGTCTCTTCACACATAAATGAAACTGATTTAGTAAACAAAGCAACTTTCAACTGCTCATGAGTGCACAACAGGTGATAATCAGTGCCGAGTGGAGAAATTGAGTTAAATTTACTACGTTTCCAAGGTGTTTAAATACGGATTGAAACTTGATTTGGGATTTAACAAGCTAGATGTTTCCATGATTAGTATTGAATACGTATTCAATACACTAAACTTTCACTAGGTTACTTTGATAAAGGTTTTAAATAATTTTGTAACCTTCACCTTTTATAACGGCGTTTTATTTTGATGTTTTTACTTTTCCTCTCTACTAATAGTAGGAAAAGTATTGTTTTCACAAAACATTTTTTTTTTTCGAGATTTCAACGGAATTATCCGTTTTAGGTGTATTTAAGACCTCCTGAGTGGTTTTCAGCACGACTTATGTATGTGTGTATGTATGTGTGTACGTGTTATCATCGTAGCGCCCAAGGTATTTAACCTAGAGAGTTGAAACTTGGCAGAAAAATCAGACCTAACCTGTAGTTGTGCCGCCCGGAAAATCAACTTTTTGCGCCATCTTAAACCCAGTTTGCTTAGTCAGCAAATATTTAAAAAATCGTAATAAATCGAACATAGTCCTGATCGAGTTTAAATTTGGCACGAATGTACCTCTCTGTATGACAAACAAGCCCGCCAAATTTCATTTTGATATTGGCCGCCATTTTCAAGTTATAAATTTTTGAATTTTTAAACTTTGACGCTTAATAATACTGAAATTACATATAGGTTTTTGACTTATAGCATATCGTTGGAACCGGAAAAAATTAAGGAACAAATATAAAAAACCGATGAAATTCTATCAATTTGTTTAAAAGTTATAAGTGAATATAATTATTTATCTACTCGCGCAGAAAAATTAAACATTACTTAACTGTTTTCAGGCTGGAAAGTACTATTTCGCTGATTTGTCATTAAAATATTATAAACAGGCAGGAAAGTAGTTAAAACAGTCAGGAAAATACTTTCTCTGCCTAGGCTGACAAATATTTGTCTGCCTAGGCAGAGAAAGTAACAGTGTTTACCACTGCGTGTCATAACCTCTTATTTTGGCAAGAACAGTTTATACTATTATCTCTATCTTATAACATCATATATTATAGTTTAATATGTAATATTTAATAAATAAACGATTTAATTATAAAATAATTTGTTTATATTTGTTAATTCTGTTAAATAAGTTCAATGATTAGTAGATCTTTAATTAAAAAAATAGCGGAGTCACTGGCCACACTGCAGCGTCATGTAAACATTGAACATCCATATTATTTTTATTATTGAAGTCATTCTAGATTAGACTAGCTACTTTTCTTGATTTATCCTAGTTACGTCTTTTCTTTTAAGCAATAGAAGATATTTTTAATTCTTTTAGTAATTTGTTAGTAAAAATATAAATAAATATATTATATTGCGTGCATTATTCATTCAGAAGTGATGTGTGCTATAAACGTGTGTTTTGTATTTTGTTGTTATAGATTCAGTTTGCTTTTTACTTATTGTTATTATTCCCAAGTTTCTTATTTGAACATTAATTTTAGTTAATACATTTATTATCTTTATTAATATGACATATAGTTATTAACTATTAGCTATGTTATATTAATAAAGATAACATTTTAGCAGTTTCATTTTTCTTCCGCAAGTAGATAAAATATTGTATGCAACAAGGCAGCAAAGGAAACATTTCTGCCTCGTTTATTCATTGCCTGCCTCGGCTTCGCCTCGGCAGTCAAATAGGTAAATTACCTGCCTCGGCTTCGCCTCGGCAGTTAATTATCATAGCCTATCCTCGCCTTCGGCTCGGAGGCTAATCTAATCACTCGTCAGTAAAATTCCATTTTGCTGCCTAGTTACATAAATAACTATTATTAGTGCGATAATTTTGATAACGTCAAAGTTTGTTTATATCTGTCAAAATACCGCCAAACTTCAAATAATTAAATAAAATATAGGTATTAAAAATAAGTTTTTTTTTAAAGAATGATAATAAATCAGTTAGTTTAGAACGTCCCCCATCCAAGTGCTGACCACAAGCAGCAGGAGAGGCCACTTTAGTGGCCTCTGAAGTGAGGAAAAGTTCTGAGGTACCACGTACCCGATTTTTTTTTTTTTTAACAAAACTAAAAATGACTAACAAAGGTTATGTTTTTGTTGTTGATTGGAGTGGTGTTTTGACGGATTTGAACTAAAACCGCTAGGGGCGCTTATACTTACACTCTCCTCATGTCAGGATCGAGTTCAGAAGTTTCCATGAGACTCGATTCAGGTCCGATCCCAGAATTTATTTTAGCGTATCTAGATCTAAATTGTGTTCAATTCGTATTGAATCTAGGTTTCCATGCACAATTCGTATCCAATTGTAAACATTATTCAACCCGTATCCAATCCTGGAAACGTAGAAATTAATATCAAATAATTGTGAGAGGTGAGTTTACTTTATGACTATAGGTGTTCAAGACTGCCTATAGACTGACTTAGATCGACAGTTCGTGTTCGTCTTACTCCGACATGATATAGACGCTCTAATTAATTTTGTTAATGTCACTTAATTCTTCCTTAATCTGCACTGATGATATGGCCTTATGAAAGCTGAAACCTAATACTTTAAAAAGCCAGTTTCAAATTACATACATGGAGAGACAATTTATTATTTATCTCATAATACTTATTTCTTAAGATTTAAACTATTCGATTGCCCGAGTTAAAATAATTTATTTGGCAGAACTTACCAGTCCAAAATTATAATAAAATCTTTAATAATAATTTATTTCATCGCCTCTTTTGTTTGTAGTTTTAAAATATCGCAGAACTACAGCACTTATAATGCATTGACTTACATTGTTAGTGCCTGTTTAATTTTTATTTTTATTTTGATTGAAATTCATTTGAATTCTAATTTAAACAATACAAATGTTTTTAACTGATGATACATTTTATAGTAATTTAATCAGCATTTTTTCTATTACAAAGACCCATTTTTCTTTTAGTTACAATGTCTTCATTATTGCCGGTCAATGATATTGAAAGAATAAAAAAGAGTTATTGTATTGCTTCCTAGTTCTTTTAGTTTCTATTTTCTTGTTTTACACCTGTTTAACACTTGTCGTAACCGTCTGAACAATAAATGATCTTCTCAGATCAATATCTATGCCTGTAAATTACATTGAAATATACTAGGTACTGATGATGGCCCTTTTTTAGATGAAAGCTGCTTTGAAAATTAATAAATATGTGGAGAGACTATTCTTTTAACATTTTTGATTAACTTTATTTTTTCTAAAAATAACTAAGTATATGGTAATAGCTCACTCTAAAATTAAATATAGCTTAATTGCGTGAATCCGCTGAGGCAAAGAACTATACAAATCATTGCCAATATATACGCTTCAACACGTTCAAAATGCTTTTAGAGAATATATTAATAACAGTCCAAAATTTCTCAGAAGTATGATAGCTTTGGCACATAGCCTCAGGGCAGGCTTTAGCTTTAGCCTTTGAAGTTTCAATTCAAATATATCTGTGAATCGATTCTGAATGGGCGTGACACCTTTCGTTCTACTGATCAAAACAACCCAACTTCTGAAATGGCAATTTTGCTGTTAACTGTAATACCGACTAATTTACCACTTTCCTTCTTCGTGTACTAATTGATAGCTTTATCTAACTTTCCAATCATTGGTTTCCGTTTTGATCGGTGATTTGTCAATCGGAGTTGTCTCACTGCTTTTCAATTGAATCAGCTGCATTAAAATATCAATGCTTTTATGTGCTTTTACAGCTTTTATGTGCTTAAAGGGTGTTCTTAGATTGCTACTCCACTATTTATGTTTTTTTAGAATATAAATGGATTTAATTATTTAAATATTCCCTTGTCTAAATAACTATTAATAACTATAAGGCCAAGGGATTTTTTTGTTTAGTCCAATGTACTTAAGGACAAAGGATTGTTAAACTTCAATTTTTTTATAAGGGGAGTAACAGTCTAAAAATAAACATTGCGTACACCTTTTTACTTTTAGTCATCTGTGGTATAGGAAACTTCTTTTTCACACTATTTTATTTGGGATTTTAAATGAATTGGGTGATTTTAAGACCTCTTGAGTAGTTTTCACCATGACTTCTGTATGTGTGTTATCATCGTTGTGCCCAGAGTATTTAACCTAGAGAGTTGAAACTTGGCAGAAATATCAGTCCTTACTTCTATAGTTTTGCCGGCCGGAAAATCAACATTTTCTTGAACATCATTTTGAACCCAGTTTGCTGAGACCTGAGACAGCAAAAATTTAAAAAAATCGAAAAGTGGTCCGATCGAGTTGAAATTTGGCACGATGTATCTCTCTGTATGACAAACAAATCCAACAAATTTAATTTTGATATTGGCCGCTATTTTGATGTTGTCGATTTTTGAAAACTTTGATGGCTAATAATTCTTACCGAAAATATAAATACGTTTTTGACTATAGCATATTGTTGGAACCGGAAGTAAGGGAAAGTTCCGAGGTACCCCGTACCCGATTATTTATATTGTTAATCCCCTTTGTTTTTTCTTATTAATTGAGAGTAACAGTCTAAAGAAGTACCGCTAATCATCCATATGCTTAAATATAAGTTATAATTTTTACTGTTTTAACTGTAAAATATTACAAGTTTAATGGTTTGATAAAAACACAAGAAGTTGCCTTTACTGGTTAATATTACCATGTAATGCAATATTAAAAAATTCCTGTCTCAAAAAACCGACTGAAAGGTAATATATTATAAAATAAAAAAGCAATTTTTTTATCGTTGATAGCAAAAATGGTAACACGAACTCTCTGAGCTATTTGCCTATTTTATTTTCTTTTTTTTATATAGAATTTTACACCAGCGTTTATTCGACATTTATTACTGTAAAAACTAACTTATTACCTTTTTTATTTATTTAGTTGTGATAAAAATGCAAAAGAGACATTTATTTTAATGCTTTTCTCATTCTGTTGCCTTTTTAACGCCGTTTTTTTGTTCTTTCAATCCACTCTAAGTTTTATTTTCATGTCTGTGTAGAAAAGGGGATCAATAGGTTATTTTTATGTATGGGCTTCATCAATTTAATAGCCCTTTCGATCGGAATAGTCAAGGGGGCGCTACTTTCAGAACATTGTTTAATTTATCTCTGTGTTTTTCTTTATGTTCTTTCTTGTCTTGCCTTTGCTAGATTTGTTTCTTTTTAGTGTTAATGTGATAACGTTTTGTGTTTTTTTACCCTGTTTTTGTATTTTTAATCGGATAAAGAATGTAATTTAACTGTTTTTTTTTTTCCACTCGGGAAGATTTTTTTTCTCTTGTTAAAAGAAATTAGATTTTTAAAAAAGTTTTGTTTTTAAAAAAAAAAAAAAAAAAAAAAAAAAAAAAAAATTGAATGTAAACACAAATTACGTTTATTGATTTCTTCTTATCATTCTTTTAATAAATATAAAATCTCAATTTTTAACATTTTAATTTTAAAATCGATTCAATTACAATTATAATTAGTACATCAAATCAATTTTAATTCCTATTTAAGTAAGTTTGTTGGAATTGTGTATGCAATGGAGAGAAGAAGCTTTTATCTTCTAACAAGTGATGTTAGTGGTTCCTTTCGGTAATTTATACCTAAATTTATGGCTCGTTTGGCTGGGTTTGTGAGACAGACCGAAAGGCAGTCACAGGACCAAAAATGTTCTCTGATATATTTTCTGATTTTTGAAGTAACTATCACATATCTTCCGTTACCTTCGGTGTGCTCGGAAGGAAAATATTAATTAAGACATTTTATGTTAAAATTCCGAAAGGTAATTCATTTTAAAGTAGGTTTGGTGTTTAAGCACATTAATTTTCTCGGCTGTATTTTTCACAGTCACTTTTAATTATTGAGGTGTTAAAGTGGAGGGTATTTTAAATGAGATGAGTTGAAGGCAATTTATTGGATAATTAATTGCCTCTGGTCTGAGTTAACAGTTGATTTAGTGAAGAGCTGTAATGAGTCTTAATTATAAGAGTTACAGGTGTCGTAATATAATTTAAGAGTCAATGAGTCTCTCTTCTTTCAATGAACCATTTCCTTCTGTTTCTAAACATGTTGCTCTTTTCAATTTTTTTTTTGTTTTACTTTAATTTCTTTTTAATTTAAACTCATAATAATATGTACTTTTACACATATAATATTTCTTTATACATAGCAAACGTTTATTCACAAGTTTATAATTTGATAAATTAAACAAATTTAAATCAAATTATAATTATTATTAACAACGGGAGACAGACACAGAAAAATAGACTCCAGCGCCGGGACTCGAACCACGGGCCTTTATATTTCCAGTATAGCGCTCTGACCAACTGAGCTACACTGAAGAATAATTTCCTCTGTCAGTAACGATAAAGCTTTCAATTTTCCACAAGTCTAGGAGTCGACATTTACGACAATAGAACTAGACCGAGAAATATCGCTTATAATTATAAAGTATCCGATTAGTACCTTTTAAAATTTAAACTTCCGTAGTATGAATACTACCTAAAACTTAAAAATAAATTGAACAAGATTAAATGTCTAAATCTTAATTCAATAGTTGTTGTTGATATTAAATTAAGAATTCCTTATAGTCCAGGATACAGCGAGCAAAAAAGCGTAAGATTAACGTCGAGCAAGAAATTTTTTGTTTAACTAAAATCTTTTAGTGCCTTTTAATAATATGTGGTCGGCTTTCTTATGTAGTACATAGCTTGGAAATACGCATTTGACAAAATCAAACCGGTAAAGAGCGGTCTTGTCCCACTCAATTTGGAGGAAAATTCGATTTTTATGATACTGATTAAAAAAAAGTATTTTGTAAACCAAAAATCAAGTTGATGTTAAATTGTCACGATAAGTTGATTTTTATTCAAATATTACTTCTAATCAAAGTGGTAACCTATCAAGTCAACTTGATTTTGGGTGTATTAACTAATTTTGTGCTCAGGATCATGAAAGTCACATTTTCGGCCAAAATGGTTAGAACATGGCCTCTTTTTTTTTTTTTTTTTTTTTTTTTTTTTTTTTTTTTTTTTTTTTTTTTTTTTTTTCTTTTCTTTTTTTTCAAATGCATATTGCCAAGCTATGTCCCGCAGACGAACTTAGCCTACCACATTGTCTTAAAAGGCAATAACAGATTAACTTATATACAATATTCTAGCTTGATGTCAGTCAGACACTTTTTTGCACGCTATCTCTTCGATTATTATTTATTAAATTAAATAAATGTTAAAAATTAGCATTTGTTTGCAAATTATACTTTTGGATACTCATGCTTGGTTTTTTGTTAAAAAATCTATTTTTACGTCTAATCTTAAATATTATTTTAATTTTTCCCTTCTTAGTAATATTGAGATTGTCATCAAGATTATCTCCTAAAAAATATTATCATCTCGACTTAAATTAATTTTTCTTATGAAAAATCTAATTAAAATATGGAATATAGTTAACTTCTAGAAAAATATTAAAATTCAAAGAGTACACAATATGTTTGGTTTTATTCTCTTTAGATAGCCTTTATATATATGTAATTCGTTTTTCTTGTTTTTGGTCGGGGATTCTGTAAAATACGGAATTGAGATTCAGTATGGGGTAGGACATGGGAGTACCTGAGAGAAAGGTCTGCAGTGTTGCCGAGTACCTCGCTTCTCGTTACATCTGATAAGAAAAGCTACTAAATCTAAACCCAGACTCGCTTTGAATATGAATAAGATAACATCCAACCCCTATAGTAGTGTAATTGTATATTCAGACGGGTGTGAAATCAAAATATGTTATCTGATATCTTGGTTTTTTTTTTTTTTTTTCCTGATGTGGACAATCTTGAAGACGGGAAGTACTTTATAGTTGTTATCTTTAGTAAAGAATCGTTAAAAATTAAGTCAGTACCTGCTACTTAAAACATTGTAAAAACTTACTTCATTGTGAAAAAAAATTAATGATTGTTTGTTTTATTATTCAAGTTTTAGTGTTAATTATCTTAATCTTAATTAATTTATATGACCTCTTATTTCATATTTATGTTCTTGTTGAAAATAAGTATCCATATTTAAACATTTAGATGAGTAATTGTCCTATTTTTATATTGTTTCTTTACTTCTTGTGCAAATTTTTGTAATTCGTTTTTTATTACTAAAAAAACTATCATGCTTAAAAGTCAAACTTAATCAAAGTTATGGATCAATTCGGGCTAATGATTTACAAGTTCTACTTTCAAGAAACTTTTTTAAAATTCTTAAGATTAAAAAATTTAATAGAAAAACGGAAAGGCTCTCCACAAATGAATTTAAATCAAATTATAATCATTATTTACACTGGGAGACAGACAGAGAAAAATAGACTGCAGCGCCGGGATCCCGGCGCCGGAGTCTATTTTTCTCTGTCTGTCCCCCAGTGTTAATAATGATTATAATTTGATTTAAATTAATTTAAACTTTATGAAAACTACCAAAAATATAAAAAATTGGATTTCGAATTGATTGTACAAGGTACAGGTATACTAATTGAGAACTTTATAATCATAAGCGTTAATTCTCGGTTTAGTTCTAATGTCATAAATTGTCTTGCTAAATGTGTATGAATATTGAAAGCCTGGAGAATAGTTGGGGAATAGTTATCGGTTACGGCAGAGAAAAATAATTTTCCCGCGTAGCTTCGATGGAAAGAGCGTCTGCACCGGAAATGCGGAAGGCCCGTGGTTCATATCCCGGCGCTGGAGTCTATTTTTCTCTGTCTGTCTCCCAGTGTTAATAATGATTATAATTTGATTTGAATTAATTTAAACTTTCCGTTGTGTGAAAACTACCAAAAACTTAAAAAATAAAAAATAAAATTTCAAAATAAATGTTTAATTCACATAACTAGTTTTCGGCCTCTTTGCCATCATTAGTGCCGGTAAAAGGCAAAGGAAAAGTCCGTGTTTTGTTTCTCATATGACTCAACGTCGAGGTTTTTTTTTATCTTTTACCGGCACTTTTACGGCCGAAACTAGTTATGTGGAATAAACATTCATTTTGTGGAGAGACTCCGTTTTTTAACATTCTATTACCATCAACTGCACTTGCGCTCTAATTCTTTATTAAAATATTCCTTCTTCCCCTCAGTTAAATAAATAATGAATTAACTCATTATATCAGCTGCTTCGTTGGTTTCCTCCACAATTCATAAGGGTGTCATTTTTACGATGTGGTAATTGTAATTTAATTTGAACAATATTTTTTTATGGGGAGAATTAAAATAATTAATTTCCTACTAATTATTTCGTTAATCGATATAATCTGTCAGGAATGATCTAATAAAGCAGTTTTATAACTCTTTCCCTTATAAAAATAATTTGACATCAGACAAGAGAAATTAGGTTTATTACTGACATATAACAGAGAGCTTACGATCATTTACTGTATATTAAATCAGTTTTAATTGAATTATGACTTAATTCTCTCCGCACTTCCTATTTATAAATTTGTTCATTTATAGAGGCTTATAAGAAAGATGGAAGGGAAAATTTAACGTTATTACGTCAAGGAAATAATTTGTTTTTTGAACTTCATTTTTTTAGACTTTTAAATCATTTTTAAAGTGAAATTCATTATAAGGAAATTTGATTGAATCTTTCAAGATTATGAATTTGTAGATTATTATCATGTTGTCAACTTTGATTTTTTTTCACTATAAGTTTTCTTTTAAAAAGTTTAAATTTGGACTTAAGATTCAGATTCTGCTATCTCAAAAAGTTAAAATTCAGACAACATTATCCTGGTGCTCGATAGTTCCTTAAATTTTGCAGATAATTAAATATTAATTAAATTGTGTAATTAGTAGACACCCTTTATAGTTGTTATGAGTAAGCCCTTTGACAGACCTTCGCCCTCCGTGGCTTTTCTGCCACGGATCATCAGTTATTTATTATTAGTTATTTAATAATTAATTAAACAAATATACTTCCCATTAGTTTTTTTTTATAATTAGAGAAATATAGCAATATTTGCAAACTTTACTTCCTTGTTTTAAAGGCTTCGTGAGAATTTGAACTTTTGTATTTATTTTTGCACGTACTTATCGATATTTTTCATTAAATATATATTTAATGAAAGGATAAAAGTAATAATAAGGAAATAAAATAATTACTTGAAGGTCTTACTTGAATCCTTATTGCTAATTTTATATATGTAGTTCTTTTTTCTCAGCTGCAAAAATCACGTGGATGACAAAAGAATATAAATTACAAAAGCGCATTCTTAAGAGAACTCAAGGTTTTAAAAAAAGCAATTTGTAAGATGCATCACGATCTTCTACTTAATAGGTTGTTCAGGTGAAGAAAAAATGCATGAGGATACATTTACAAGATGTATTTAGTAAACTCTATGTAAGTCAAGAAATAAATGTGACTTGGCAACGAAAATATTTTTTCAGATTTAATCATATGAAATGTTCTCTTGCTTTGATTATTTGTGAATGTTTTCGTATAATAATGTTTTTAATGATGTTATGTAGATTGTATGAATGGTTACATTAGGAACAAGTCTAAAGGTATTTTAAAATTTTAAATAGATGAAAGAACTGCACGATGCATCTTTAGGACTTGATATCTTTCAAGGTTAAAATGTATGTACTTGTAAGTTTCAAAGCTGTCTTCAAATTAATTCATTACTATACCCTTGGCAGCACTAGTCAAGTTTCTCACTTTTGAAATTTCCAACATTAGTTTTAATGGAATAATCAATTTGTTGATAACTAGTTGTAGGTATTGTGTCGTATCTATGAAATTTACATATTCTTATTCGTTATAATATCCAAGATTAGAATACTTTGTAGGTAATCATAAATATTTATTGTTGTTTAAATTAATAGTAATCTTATTTGTAACTTATTGTATTATTGCTTCCGAGCTTACCTAAGGTAATGGCAGCTATTTGATCGTTCTGAGGAACGAAAATATTTTATGTCTTCGATTTAAAAAAGAACCCATAACAGACATTCATTTCGGACTTCAGGGAGCATTTTTGGTTCCTTGTCTGTCTATCCGTCGGTCTGTCGCTCAATTTTTCGATTAGATATAACTTAACACTACGCATCCGGTGTTAATGAAATTTGTATGGTAGGTCATAATTACGTCATTGTTGGTCCCATATAAGTTTCAACCTTCTGAACCTATTTGTTTTCTTCCACGTGCGTTTATTTAAACCTATAGCTTCAGAAGTACTTTTATCCGATTTGTTTGAAACTTTTTATGCTTTAATGAAAGTAACCCTACATAATTTTAATTTGACCCTACATAATTTGCTACATAAAAAATGGGGGAAACAATTAAACAAATGAGACAATAGTGTCTTATAAAAGCAAGAAATCAATTTAGTACGTGATAGGATGTGGGTAAGCTATGCGGCACACCAATTGGCAGTATATCGTATAGACTGTCTCACATATATAGCATTTCTATAAAATTTAAATTATTTCTACATAATACTTATTTAAATCTCTAGAATCTTTCTTAATATTAATAGTGTATTACTTTTGGTAATATAGGTTAAGCTTTTAGTGTTAATATTTTTTTTTTTACTATTAGGTTCATTCATTTGTATCTTAGTATTGTCGAAAATGAAAGATGGTCGAAGAAGAAACTATTGTTTCAAAAATCACTTGGACCACTGCCCCTGTTGATTAAATTCACAGAGTTTGTACGGATTATTTTGAAAAAGGGTTATCGAAGGAAAAAGAACCTAGTCGAGGGTCCTTTTAATAGATAAGGAACTCGAAAAAAAAGTCGCCGGAAGAATCTAGTTTAAAATGGTTTGGTCGACACTGTGAAGAGAATCAGGGCCTGAATCTCCCCTTGAGAGAACCCGTCACCGGCACACACTATAGCTTTAACCCTCACGGAATATCCTATTCCCCATTCAAGAATCTCAATCTAAACATCTCTCGAGTCATCTATCCTTAGGAGCCACGATGTGGAAACCAATGGACAATCGGCATAAAAAAAACCTCCTTCGACCGTTTTTCTCAATGGAAATAGAATCCTTTATAATCCATGGAGGATATGAATGGTCACGACATTGAAGACTATTTATAGTACAATACAATTTCCTTTTTCAGTATCAAATCTTAACTGTTAAGAGTTCAACATATTTAATTCTCCTGTCTTGAACCCATTTCCTTCTTTAACGCCTCTTTTTCTTAACTAATAATTTATTTGTTAAGGTAGTGGTTTTTATAAATTAAAGCGTGAATCGTGGTGTCCATGAAAATAATTGAAAATTAAATATTTAAATAAGACCCCACAATATAAAATCAACATAAAAATATTTATAAAACTTTATATAAATCAATATATAAAATAAAAACAATGTATAAATAACAATAATATAAATAGCAATATATAAAATAAATACAATATATAAAACTATAATTAGCGAAATAAACATTTAGACAATTGGCTCTACTAATAAGAATTAAGAATGACTCCCATTTTTGGAAATGTATGCTTGTACCACATTGATAGTATAAAGGAATCCCTTCTGAAATTAAACTGAGATTAAGTTGATGTAATTTTAAAGCGTTATTAAAGTTAATTAATGTTTAATGTTGATTTCTACGAAATATCCGTGCTGTTGTGAACGCTAATCACTGCAAACATAGTATGCAATCATTTATATCATAGTTAGACAGTTTAGTTGGGAAATTTGGATCTTGTATCGCACCTTTAACATTTCAAAGGGTAACCTGTGTGAACGTGGTGCTAATATCATTTGACCTATATACTCGGCCAAGGTTTTGGGTTCGATCCCACGCCTTGTAGCTCTGATTTATATGACTCACTACTGATCGCACCATACTCGCTTTGGGATACATCGGTCATTGTCACTCAACAATGATGTGGCTGATATTTCTACCACAGGAAGTGCCTTTCAAGTGCTAGGTTCTAAAAAGTGTTTCGTCCTTGCCGTCTTATATTTATCTGCCGGCTTAAGTCGGCAATTGATTTACCTGTAAAAAATGTTCACTTTGACGAGTCTCCTCCATTGCTCCATTCCTTGATCAACAGGCAAACGCGCTAGCCATTACACCACAGAAGTACTTTCCCAAGCTAGCAGGTGGTTGTTAAAGTGGATTCATTGCTGTGTCATCTGGTTTTAAAGATTTATAGCATTAATTACTTTAAATATTCATGTTTTGTGTTTTTTTTTTTTATGCATTTGTCATTTACTAAAAGACAATTGAAGTTGGATTATTGAAAAATGCTTAAAAAGGTTTTGCTACTATTTAAATTCCTGTGGGAATAAATTCCTCCTATAAAAATAAGGTAACAAGTGCATTATCTTATAGAATCTAATAGATAGTTGTGTGAAGGGATGAAAAAAGTTATTGGAATTCAATTGTCCATTGTTAAAACGTAAGAAGATTAACCTCATTCTTATTCCTTTATCCATTATAAGATTAAGATTCGCTCCATAAATTTAAAATTAAACTCTTAAGGCTCTATTTTGACGCATAAAAATTCCTTTTCAATTCTTAATAACGCTAAATAGGAACGCGAGCCTAAATATAGTTTATAATGAAATTTCACCGAGGTTTTCTTTTTATTAGATATGAAATAAGGTTTTTGTTAAAGTTTAAGCCAATCCTATCTGTTATGACGCTCAGCGCTCAGAGGATTAAACGAAATAGCGGGATTATTCTGAAACAGGCGTGGTTAGACATAAAGCTCCCCTACATACCACATCGTCTTTCATAACTCTAAATCCTCTATAAATTCAAGACGACTCGATCGATCCTACAATGTAGTTGTCTACACTGCAAACTTAAATATGATTACAGTGACGCTCATGAATTTTGTTGGAATAAATTTCTTTAATAGAGCTATAGTCGAACTATTTTCAGTTTGGATTTACCAATAAAGGTGTTTCGCTGATATGAAAGCGAGCTTCGCTCCGCTCTATTCAATTTATTGGAAACAAGACTATTATTACATCATAATCTATACTTCCTCGATATATTTTTAATTATTAGACCATTTTCATTATTTATACCAAGGCTTCTTTGTATTAATATGTGTACTTGTTAATTAGGAGCCCACCCTAAAAGTTAGGGGTGTTCAGAGGTGGTTAGGGGTGGTTAGAGGTGGTTGGAGGTGATGAGAGATGGTTTATTATTCAGTTTTGTGGCCCCCTGAGCGCTAATGTGTTTTTCTTTTAAAAGAATATGTTTCTCTGTAGTCTGTGCGGATGGTTGGGCCGATTTTGACAAAAATTGGCACACATGTTGCATAAAATCTAGAAATGGATTTCAGCTTTAAACTTGAGGCGTTACCACCATATACTCAAAAAAAAAATTCTCGAAATGATTTTTGATGTTTTTTTATTAAAAAATCTCAAACGTAGTCCTAAATACGAATTTAACGATCGTTTATCCGGAAAAATCTAGTTTCCAAGATCTTGATGGAAATAATTCTGATTTTGTTGAAAATCTAAAACAAAAATTTTTTATACAAAAGATTTTTTTATTTATTTGAAATGGCTTATATTGTATCAAAAATAATAAATTAATAATAATTAAATTAATAAATAAGATGTATATTAATTGTCTAATTGTATGTTACTTTTTTTGTTACAGGTGAGTGGCTTTATTAATGAATTAATTGTTTGACTTGTCTGTAAGTACATTTTAAATAAAAACTATTATTAGTATTAATACTAATAATTTAATTTAATTATGGGAGAGTGTATAGATCACGACCATACGCTTGTTGTAATAAAAAGGGTATTGTGATCTTACAGTAAATTTTAACTGTAAATTCTTACAGTAAATTTTATTTTTGGAATAGGCTGAAGGATTGTTTAGCTCATATTAATTAGTGTTTTTAAAATATTTGGCATTTTGGCCAAAAAACAATTATACAATTTTAACTGGTCCAGGTCTTTAAAATGAAATTATTTAACAGAAAGTCTCATTATTATATGAATAATAGCTCTAATATGAAGTGTCGTATGAGTTTTGCTAAACAAATAATTATTTTAATTAGGTACATGTTATCTCTTAAAGAAACACGGGTTGATCAAGTTTTATTAATTGTAGATTTCTGTGCGTGTTAAACTTAATGTTTTAATTAGTCGTATTTTGCTTTGTTTCAACTAATGAATATTACGAGCCACTCAGCGATATTCTGTTATTTCGAAATCCCAGAGAGTAAAAATAAACCTATTTCTGGAATTTTGCTGTAATAAACACTCCCCTCTTTGTTGTGAAGTTAGGTTGAGCGTGCTAAGAAATCCTGGGGAGTAGTTTGTCATTAAATTCAAATAGCCGGGTTAGGTAATATTTCAGTGTTTCTTATGCTGAAGTTATATTTTCGTCTTTTCACTTTGACGTTAGTACTGTTTTAATATAATGCTGTAAGGTTGCGAGGTTTAAATACCAAGCCCTTTCTTTTTAAATTGTCGCTTACTTTATATTATTGCTTCAAGTCCCCGGTTTGAGGTAGTTAGTGTTTCCCTTCGCTTGGAATCTGAGAATTTTCAAGGTCCTCCCCCCTACCTCTCTCTCCCTTTTGTTATACAATAAAGTTCTACAACGTGTCGCTACTGTTTTAAATTTAGAAAAGGCTCTTTTGTATTTATTAAACTATTTAGTTGCTTGGAGAGGAGAGAAATTCTGGGTGAATAACCTTTCTCTGAATTCCTAAGGACGTTAAGCGATGGATAACATTGTAATGTTTAGGGAATTGTTTCCGTGGTGGGGTCGAAACCCAGAGGTTAGTGAGAAATTTCAGGGCTGGGAATTACGGGAAGTGATAATCTGGAAGGCTTGTCGACCCGCGTAGACCTTTAGGTCGACTCGTTTAAATCATCTGGCGATGTGAATAGCCACTGTGGACTGTGGACTGAGGGAATTAAAGGGAGTTGAATTCCAACTAACAGACAGATAACCGCCCTGTCTTTTCACTCAAAAACAAAATTCTCTTATTTTCAATACAAGTGAGTGTTATACCTAGTGTATTTTCGTGCCGATGTGAAGGTCGCAAAACGTTAAACAAGATAGCACAGAATAACGATTTGTTTTACACGATTTTCATGTTGAAATCTCCCAAAATGTTTTAGTTTGAAGTGGGTTTTCTGGCTAATATTCTTCTCTCTCTCGTAACAACCCCTTTTATTTTACCCCCTGACCATACTTTGCAAAATCTCTCACCGTAGAAGCCAACAAAACAATGCCCATACCAGTCCCACCTCTTACACATTTTCCCGCCTGACGACACAGTGTTTAACTCCCCCCCACTCCGTCGACTGAGCTATTCAAAACATGTAACATATATCACTGGACTCCCCCCCCCCACCCTTACCAACGCTTCAAACTAAACAAACTCCCCCCCCCCCTCTCCCACTCCACTTCCACTCCTCTTCAAATTAAGAGGAAAACTGAAAACGAGTGAAAACCGAAAGCAGAGAGAGACAAAAATATTTTAAAACCCCCAGAGTGTTTTTCGTTAAATAAATTAATTAATATGAGAAAAATAAAATTATCTCTCTGCTGTCGAAACATTTATTTTTTCAGAATTTCAGGCTTTTATTTTTAACCAATCTGAAATTCTGGAATGTATTTTCAGTGAAAACATTTGTAAACAATTATTCGAATATTGTGTTCTGTTTACACTTAATATGATTTAATTTTACCAGATTTAAAAAGCTTATAAGAATTTCTTTTATTTATTTCTTTTTTGCACGATACAGTTTGTAAAACAGTGAGTGACTATTCATCATAGTCATATAGTATATGTTAAAGAAGAATGGTTTTTATTAAATTAGCCAGTTCTAATTGAGTTAATTTTAACTTTATGATATTTTCAATGGTTTTATTTATTTTTTCATACTTTTTTTTTCAAATAAAAATATTGATTATAGAGATCAGTCAAAGGAACCTGTCAAACTATCGCGAGATCTGTCAGAGGAACCTGTCAAACTATCGCGAGATCTGTCAAACTATCGCGAGATCTGTCAAAGGAACCTGTCAAACTATCGCGAGATCTGTCAAAGGAACCTGTCAAACTATCACGAGACCCTTCACGGTTGGAATGGGAGTAACCCTCTCCCATTTTAATTTTTTAGAATTATTAAGCGATGTTCACTAATAATTTGCGGAGTTCCGCGCGCTACTTTTATCTATACCACCGCTTTAACAAAGGGTATAGGAATAAAGAAATGGTTTTTACTAAATAACTAAAAAAAATCAAAAGCAAAATTTTTTTTTTAAATAGGCATCTTGACTTCCCTTGAATAATTATTACGGTACTTCAAAATAATATAAAAAAATTAAAGTGTATGCATTACACTAATTAATAACTGAAAGGCTGCACTTGACAAACATGAAAGTAAGCCGCCAAGAGTATTTCAAGGATCCGTGGTTAAAGAATAAAATGTCTTTTAATTTGTTTAAAGCATTTGTGTAAACTGAGTCAACCACTTGTCTTTAGGCGACAATTCATCGGCCATCCTTTGAAATTCACTTTAAAATGTTTACTTTCTAGAGACACAGGCTTAATTGCTATCATTGAATTATGTTTTAGACGAATTAATTTAATTAAAATTTCGTGCGATGTATAAAAGGTAAAATTTTTTAAGGCCTAAAAATGAATTATGGTGTTGTTTTTTTTAAGAAAAAAAAGGGAATATTTTTATATTAAGGCGAAGTGGTACCGGCATCTACAAACGTAGACTCAATATATTAACTTATTATCAAGAATTTTTTACATTTTTTATGTTTAATCTTTAGTTTACGGTTCAATAAATTTGGTTAAAGAGCACAAAAATGTATCGAAGACTATGTAATTTAGACATTTTAACACTTTTCAAAGATTTAAGAATTACAATCAGGCCCTGATTTACCAATGTGTTGCTGAAAACCCGAATTTTTTTATGTCTGCGTCAAAAGTTGGAAACTAAATATTTTTAACTTAATTTTTTTCCATTAGCAAAAGTTGAGAGGTGGGGGAACTGATAAAGCATGCCTGGAGGGCGATTCTGTAACTTTGAAACCTCCCTTTTCATGTTGTTATATATCAAAAAGTTGATATGAAGATGCGCGCGCAACCTGTCAAGTGAATCTGTAACTTTTGTCTGTTGTTATATAAGGAGAAATTGATATATAAGGTTTGATAAATAGCAACTCGAAATTGTTGTTGATATAATTCGTCAGGTTATGTTGTTATATATCAAATGCTAAAAACTAAAACAAAGTGACGCCATTATTGATGTTTTCATTCACTTTTCTTGTTTTCTGACTGAAATAACTATTTTTTTCGACAAACTTTGTTAAAATTAAACACCTCCTTTAAATTGTAAATTTTATAGGTAAAAGAAATTAATTTTAAATTATTTTATTTTATTAAATTGTCTATCTTATTAAATTATATCATTTTATATTAAACAATTTTAAAGATAAAAGAAATGAAAATCAACTAGTTTTTATTTTTATTTTTATACACCTTTAAAATCCATCAAACATTGAATAAAATTTACTGAAATTACCATAAAATGGCCAATAAAAATATCGCTGTCAATCCGTAGTTCAGTATACGGCCACATACAGCGCTGGCATCACTTTACAGATTCACTACATAATATAACAACACCTTGATATATAGCGAGGTTTGATATATAACGTCACTGTGGATATATATCAAAAAAGTTACAGAATCGCCCTCCTGGTGTTAGTAGCTCGAACATGATCGATTATCCGGATGATAAAAACATGTTGTTTCACTGGCAAATGTACAAAGTATGCCTGCTACTGGTATGATAGTTACTCGCCACTGACCTGCTTATTTACCAGCATGTGTGTTTTCTTTTCTTTATAAATTAGGCATCGTGTGGCTTTATCATTGAAGCGCGTGTAATGCAATAAATTTAGATATTAAGGAAATATGTAGTTAATCATGATGAGTTGATAGCTCAAGAGGATGATTGTAATATAGAGCCATATATAGTGGGGGAGAAGGGTGACTTTCTATATATTCCTTAACTTACATGTTCCGA
This sequence comes from Gerris buenoi, assembly GCA_001010745.2. NCBI lineage: Eukaryota > Metazoa > Arthropoda > Insecta > Hemiptera > Gerridae > Gerris > Gerris buenoi. The sequence goes on from KZ651340.1 coordinate 421,401, forward strand.
CCATTGTGTAATTCATTTCAACTGTTATAAAATTTATCATTTCACGACTCAAAAACTACTGATTGTATTAAGTTGAAATTTTACATGCCTGTTTCAATTATACTTCAGACTTCAGACAATGTATATCATGTTTTATAAAAATCGTTACGTTAAACCGTAAGATATGGGTAAGAACGTTGTATTTTTCTCTATTTTAAACTTTATTACTTCATCTTAGGTGTCGCTGTTGGTTTTAATTAAAAAAATGTTTGAGACATCTCATTGAATAGGTGTCGGTAAAATTTTTCCCCGTCCGGAAATTCCAATTTTACATATTTTTACGGATAAAACACTGTACAACGAACTTAGCTTGAGCATTAGTAAAAGTAACTAAATCGGTCAACTTACTGAAGTTATCGTGTGACACGTAAACGTTAATGACAGATGCATATTTTGTTAAATCGTAAGACATGTAAACGTTAATGAGAGATGCATATTTTGTTAAATCGTGTGACACGTAAACGTTAATGACAGATGCATATTTTGTTAAATCGTAAGACACGTAAACGTTAATGACAGATGCATATTTTGTTAAATGAACTAAATGCAATATTTTGTTATAAAATAGGGAGCATATTTTGTTGAATGTAAGAAGCTCGCTTCAATTAATTTATCGGTGTAATACGACATATTGTCAGCATATATATAACTAAATAACTTAATTCAAATATTGAAAAAGTTAAAATATGAAACTTAAATATTTCATACCTGCATCCCTGGTATCGGATAAATTAACTATTTTCTCTCGTTTTTTTTTTTTTTTTTTTTCTTTGTAAATCTCTGAAAAGAAAAGCTATTCTTCTCCAGTTGCACAAATAATTTAAACAGGGTAAACACTGTTTAAGGGGTAACACTGTTTTAGGGATTTAAAAAAAAGAAAAGTGACTATTATTCTTGAGAAATCGGGATTGCTTTAGTTCTCTTTTGGCTCCTTGTTGAAGAAAAATCAGAGCTAACGAGATCCAAACACAACTTATTTACTTTTCCCGCGCTTTTTCTTCTCCCTTCTCTTTGTTCTAACTTTATCCAACGTTATTTTAAGTAATTCTTTATCCTCGAATGACTTCTATCTCCCTCCCTTAAAGATTGTTAACATCGCTTTGAATATATTTACACTTGTATAATGGGGGAAATTTATTATCAGATGAACGCATTCCTATGAAAATGTTCGTGTATTTTCTTTGAAGTATTCATCGTCTATGTCGTTTTAGGTTAATTTGAAAGTAGAGATGATAAATAGATTCATCTAGATTAGGTAAGTATAAAAAAAAATCGTTCCGAGACAACCTCAGACAAACTTTCTTACCTTATTATACGAGTTCATAATTACTTAGCACAGTGTTTTTCTTATTAGTTATATGTTTTCGAGTTTTTGTAGGTACTTTTAATTATTAATGAACATTAGATCAAAATTGATCATAAATAAGGGAGGGAGAGAGAGAGAGAGAGAGAGAGAGAGAGAGAGAGATGAAATTACCATAAAATGNAGAGAGGGAGAGGGAGAGAGCGAGATGGAGAGAGAGGGCGAGTGTGAGAGGGAGTGAGAGAGGGAAGGGAGAGAGAGGGGGGAGGGAGAGGGGGAGATAGAGAGAGGCAGAAATCGAAAATATATTGTATTTGAAATTAAATTGGTTTAAATTTTAAGGGGAGTATGATGAAAAGATAAAAATTAAAAAGAAGAAAATGCGACGTTTCAATTACGTTAAAAGACTTTTTCTTATACAAACAGAAAAAGATGATAAATGGTAAATGATTAGAAAGTGGAATTTTTCTTTTTCTTACATTCTATTTCCTTCGGATAAAGTTTCCCCCCCCCCCCAAAAAAAACCTTATAAGAAAAGAAAATTGCTTAAAAAAAAGGGTATAACGAAATGTAGTAAGAGAAGTAGTTAGAAAAAGGAAGGAAGATAAATATCGCTAAGAAAATGAAGCGAAAAATAAAAAAAACATGGATGGGTAACATCTGCTAGTAATAAAACTGTGTTACTAGATGCCATTAAACTATTTATTCTTTTACTTTTACTTTTACTTATTACAATTTTTTTTTATATCTTGCCCATTTATATTAGAGCTACTGACTACCAGAAATCCCTTTTTTAAAAAAACATTTTACAAAGTACGATGCATTAAACCCCAAAGGAAAAAAAATTAATTACTTTTTCCTTCCCAGGCTTTACTCTTTACAAAATAACATTTTTTTTTTTGTTTAATGTTTTATTATCTTCTCTTTTTGTGTCATAATATTTTTATGGATAAATCTTTTTTTCTTTGAAACATTGAATGCAAATATTGTTTAGTTTAGTTGAAATTAATGTGCTTAATTATGGACTTTTACTTTTTTATTATGTATTTATAGATATTATAAAATAATATATATCCTTTTAAAAATAACTTGTATTAATGTTTGTTATTTTTATAAGCAAGTTCGATATGACTTTTANCGTAAGACATGTAAACGTTAATGAGAGATGCATATTTTGTTAAATCGTGTGACACGTAAACGTTAATGACAGATGCATATTTTGTTAAATCGTAAGACACGTAAACGTTAATGACAGATGCATATTTTGTTAAATGAACTAAATGCAATATTTTGTTATAAAATAGGGAGCATATTTTGTTGAATGTAAGAAGCTCGCTTCAATTAATTTATCGGTGTAATACGACATATTGTCAGCATATATATAACTAAATAACTTAATTCAAATATTGAAAAAGTTAAAATATGAAACTTAAATATTTCATACCTGCATCCCTGGTATCGGATAAATTAACTATTTTCTCTCGTTTTTTTTTTTTTTTTTTTTCTTTGTAAATCTCTGAAAAGAAAAGCTATTCTTCTCCAGTTGCACAAATAATTTAAACAGGGTAAACACTGTTTAAGGGGTAACACTGTTTTAGGGATTTAAAAAAAAGAAAAGTGACTATTATTCTTGAGAAATCGGGATTGCTTTAGTTCTCTTTTGGCTCCTTGTTGAAGAAAAATCAGAGCTAACGAGATCCAAACACAACTTATTTACTTTTCCCGCGCTTTTTCTTCTCCCTTCTCTTTGTTCTAACTTTATCCAACGTTATTTTAAGTAATTCTTTATCCTCGAATGACTTCTATCTCCCTCCCTTAAAGATTGTTAACATCGCTTTGAATATATTTACACTTGTATAATGGGGGAAATTTATTATCAGATGAACGCATTCCTATGAAAATGTTCGTGTATTTTCTTTGAAGTATTCATCGTCTATGTCGTTTTAGGTTAATTTGAAAGTAGAGATGATAAATAGATTCATCTAGATTAGGTAAGTATAAAAAAAAATCGTTCCGAGACAACCTCAGACAAACTTTCTTACCTTATTATACGAGTTCATAATTACTTAGCACAGTGTTTTTCTTATTAGTTATATGTTTTCGAGTTTTTGTAGGTACTTTTAATTATTAATGAACATTAGATCAAAATTGATCATAAATAAGGGAGGGAGAGAGAGAGAGAGAGAGAGAGAGAGAGAGGGAGGGAGAGAGGAAGGGAGATAGAGAGAGGGAGAGGGAGGGAGATAGAGAGAGGGAGAGGGAGAGAGCGAGATGGAGAGAGAGGGCGAGAGAGGGAGGGAGATAGAGAGAGAGAGAGGAAGAGTGAGAGAGAGAGAGAGAGAGAGAGAGAGAGAGAGAGAGAGAAAGTGTGAGATATTTGAAATTAAATTGGTTTAAATTTTAAGGGGAGTATGATGAAAAGATAAAAATTAAAAAGAAGAAAATGCGACGTTTCAATTACGTTAAAAGACTTTTTCTTATACAAACAGAAAAAGATGATAAATGGTAAATGATTAGAAAGTGGAATTTTTCTTTTTCTTACATTCTATTTCCTTCGGATAAAGTTTCCCCCCCCCCCCAAAAAAAACCTTATAAGAAAAGAAAATTGCTTAAAAAAAAGGGTATAACGAAATGTAGTAAGAGAAGTAGTTAGAAAAAGGAAGGAAGATAAATATCGCTAAGAAAATGAAGCGAAAAATAAAAAAAACATGGATGGGTAACATCTGCTAGTAATAAAACTGTGTTACTAGATGCCATTAAACTATTTATTCTTTTACTTTTACTTTTACTTATTACAATTTTTTTTTATATCTTGCCCATTTATATTAGAGCTACTGACTACCAGAAATCCCTTTTTTAAAAAAACATTTTACAAAGTACGATGCATTAAACCCCAAAGGAAAAAAAATTAATTACTTTTTCCTTCCCAGGCTTTACTCTTTACAAAATAACATTTTTTTTTTTGTTTAATGTTTTATTATCTTCTCTTTTTGTGTCATAATATTTTTATGGATAAATCTTTTTTTCTTTGAAACATTGAATGCAAATATTGTTTAGTTTAGTTGAAATTAATGTGCTTAATTATGGACTTTTACTTTTTTATTATGTATTTATAGATATTATAAAATAATATATATCCTTTTATAATTGAAAAT
>KZ651340.1:426531-438003 GCA_001010745.2 Gerris buenoi
ACGACTAAACCTAGTATCACAGATAAACCTAATCCTAGTATCATTGCTACCTGATCTCGCCTCCCTTGTGAGTGAATCACAAAGGAACCCACTCTTCCTGCCGGACGAAAAATATAGCCGGGGAGAGTGGTAGCGAGACCAGTCCTAATCTAATAAATAAATAAAACAAAGAAATCTGCCTCCCTACTGCCAAAAGTGGCCCTCGGGAACCCACCATCACTGCCGGACGAAATATATAGCCGGGGATGGTGGTAGCAGATCCTATCCTAAACTAAAAGACATAAATAGACAAAACGAAACCCTAACTACCTGTGCTCTGCTGAGGTATCATATGAGTTCAAAGAGTCCTGCTCTCCGGAGAAATGTCAGGACTGGCTGAACATTCGACAACTCAGCTAAGGCATTTGCCAGGTTCGCTGGGACCTGGCACTCCGTTCTCAGATCCGCTAGTGAGTCGCATTCTTCAATTATGTGACTCACTGTCAGCGCTGCGATCCCGCAGTGTCGGCATCGGGGGGCACACTCATTAGTCAAGAGGTGCCCATGCGTCAGCTGCGTGTGGCCGATTCTCAGTCGCGTAAGGACGACGCTTTCTCTTCTTGAAAGTGTTACATCTGTTAGTGTCGTCCTCACTTTAGCTTTTATTCTTCTTAGCTGGGTGGGGACCTGCTCCCAGACTGATTGCCAGCTACGCCAGACGGCGTTGACAGCAGCCGTCTTGGCATCGTCAAGCCGGACGGGAGCAAGATCCACCACCTCCGCAGCGGCCCCACGCTTGGCGGCTTCATCGGCCGCCTCGTTGCCAGCGATGCCGACATGCCCCGGCACCCACACTAAAGCCACGCGCTTCTCTGAAATACGAAGGTTTCGCGCGTGGCTATAAATTTTAATGATGACTGGGTCGTCGCTGAACTTGTCTTTTAGTTAGTTGTTATCTATCTTCAAATGAATTACAGATATCATAATATGTATTAGTAAACAGTAAAGTTTAGTTTAATGTGAACTGCGATTTCTTATTTTTGTTTAGTTTATGAATCCATTGTACAGTATTGTTATTTTATTGTAATTTCACTACCTACAATCTGGATATTAATGAATATTTTTTTATAATAGTGTAATTCTAGATTAACATATTTTTAGCAGCTTATGAATGGTAGCATTATGGACAGCTAGTTTTGAAACATATTTGTAGCAGCTTATGAATGGTACCGGTAGCATCATGGACAGCTAGTATTAAATCATATTTGTATCAGTTTATGAATGGCACCATTATAGACAGCTGGTTTTAAAACATATTTGTAGCAGCTTAGGAATTGTTGCATTATGGACAGTTGGTTTTAAAGCATATTTATTCCAGCTTATGTGTGACCATTTTTTTAATCAGACATGAGAAACATTACCCTTTCTCTGTTATCTTCTTTAATGACTTTTTCTGAATGAACGCTGATGTGTATTACACATTTTAGGTGTTAAGCCTTAGTGCGTACAACAGTGTTATCTACGTTGTAACTACACATACTGTTATTAACAAAGTTCCACGAAGTGAAACATTAAAATTTAGCAATATTGCAAAAAGTTTATTAAACCCCTCTTCCTAAAAAAAGTTATGTATGGAAACACAGAGCACACCCAGGTGATTAACTAGCTTTCAAGCAATTTATTCCGTCATATGGGATATTACAATGGTGAAACAAAAAACCTAAAAGGTTTCGTAGGATGGTGTGTAACCGGTGTTAAGAGAGGAGCTGTAGTTAGAAAATGGTACATCCGATGGTTGGAAAATGCCAAGATCAAGAGGATAAAAGGCATCATGGAGCGTTCGAAGCTTTAGCAGTGTGGGTGGTGAAATTGCGAACACCCTGGTTTGAAAGAGAGAGTGGGGTAGTAGTGGGAAACGAGTTGACAGGGAGTATGGAGGGAAGTGGTGGGGCAAGCTTTATAATGAGAAGGGCTTGTAATTGGAATCAGCTGGGGGAAGTTAGGGGCTTACTGGGTAACGGAGAGGAACAAGGTTAGTTCGAAAAACAAGGAGCGTGGCCTCCGATATGGCAAGGGTTTTCGAGACCATCAGAATCGGAATGAAAAGGGAGATTTCCAAAGTACCTTAGGGTTAGGAATAGAACGAGAGAGTGGGGAAGGATCAAAAACCTCAACACTGTGAAAAGACGAAGCTACTGGGGAACGAAATAATCCCCTTGTAGAACCCCTGATGCTGCTAGCACGGAGGTAAAGGAAAGCCCGGAGATAGGTCTTCTCTTTAGAAATCCTACCGACACCACGTAGAAGGCCACTAATGCCTCGAAATTACACCGACCTCCCACCTCTCTCCTTATATTTTCGCTATATTCTCAGGTCCGCTCCATCCTTCGATAACTTCCAACTGAGGTCTCTATATAAGAAACCAACCGTAGATCGTTCTTATCTCCTCACTCACTCACATACCATTCCACCCGTGAAACATAAACCTTTTCCACTTTTAAGGAAAAAAAGAGAAAATATTATATATTTACAGAGGGAGACAACACCGAGTTGGAAAATACTCATTTTTTTATACTTATGTCGAATGATGGCGTGAACGTACTGTGTCACATCTTAAGTCACAAACCGTCTCAAGTCAGACTCGCGTGACAACGAAAACGACAAAACCAATATCGGATAATACAAATCGATAGAAATTCGATTAACATTAAAAAAAAAAAAAAAAAAAATCTGACATTTAATGTAGCACATAGCTCCCTTACTATTCTACTCATATACTTCAGTTATTTAATGCTTTTACAACCAATTATTATTATATTTATTTAATTCCCCCCAATTTTTTAAAATTGCCAATATTGCTTTGATTTTTTACATGAATCAATCAATTTAGCAAACATTTAAAGAGCGCAGATGGTTGAAATTAATCTGTGGTTATCTACGGGCTACATTCGACAATCCATTCGAATTTCATTAAGCTGTGATGAGTACTTTGGAAGATTTAGCCGTAAATAAGTGTATGCTGTAATGCCGTAAATAGTGAACAAATAGACTCAGAGGTTATATTGAAGCAGCAAATTTCAATAAAATCGGACGAATAGTTTTTAAGGATGCGTTGGTTCGCAAAAATTGAGTGATTAACCGATAGATAAGCATGGGACCAACCATGTTCCCTGATGTCTGAAACATATTCTGACTTGAAATTTTTAAAATCGGAGACAAAAATATTTTCGTTCTTCAGAACGATCTCTTAGCTGCCATTACCTTTGTTAAGTTTGGAAACAATAACAAAAACCGCCATATTTAGTTTACCAAAAATATTGTTGGGTTAAGACAATTCTATTATTTTAAGCCAAAATTAATACATAATTTCTCATTATAGAATCATTCTAAAACTAATTTATTTAAAAAAAAAAAAAAAAAAAATCTCTTTATGTGTGTTTATGAAAAGATACTTAAAAATACGTCTAATAATGCACTTCTACGTATCTTTTATGCTACATCTAATAAACGTACTTTATACAATTAATTACACAAAACTAATTAACTACTAATTACTAGTGTCTTAGTATAAATCAAGGGCTTCATTTTAAGACCTAGAAACGGAAAGAATTTAATTATTCTGCTGAATGATTTTGGAGCAAGAGCAATATAAAGGTAAAGATCCTGCTACAAATAGTTTAAACATTTCTTCGACTTAATAATTTAAAATAAAAGTTTTTAGACTTACTCGTAGCAGTCTATGTCCTCGTGTAAGTTACGAGTACCTATATTGATTATTTAAGTCCTCTCTTTTATAGATGACAATGTCGTAAGATTTCACCATGTCGCATTGCAGAACGTTTTTTTTTCTTCAAATCATTTTTTAACTCACATATGTGAGATTTTCGAAAATCTATAATAGTAAAAATCAAAAAGAATAAAAGCGGCCATTGAGGGCAGCCCTTGCAGACTCCATGGACCCCCCTTAGCAGCAGTTGGCATGGAAAACTTTATACGTTGTAATCTCGTGGGGCCATATCAAGGGAAAATGGTATTAAAAACGTGAGCCAATATCAAACAAATAACGTACTGACCAAATAATATCTTTACTCTGTACTATATTACTAAATTTATTTGATAAATCAAACACTTCTGTTTTTTCCTCTTCTTCACATCGATATTTTTGTATGTTGGATACTTGTCTAATATGTTTTAATATTATTCTCAATCATAACGAGTGTAACGAGTATTTCAATTATGGTAATCCATACATCAACTTTTAAGAATTGTTTACTTTTTACTTAAGGAAATTTAAAAAAAAATGGTTATTTGTATTACCCCCCCCCCCCCTTACACCACTTTACATAAAAAGGAAAAAAAATGATACCACTTATTCTAAAATAACATTTTATTATTATAAACAAGATGTAAAATTATAAAAACAAATGAAATGTAAATTGGGTCCCTTTAATAATCCCTGGTAATTTTTTCCGGAAAATTTCATCGTTCTACAAATTATTATCATTAATTATTTCATAATATGTATTAGGACTAGCGTAATAGAGGTGGTTAGGCGGGGGGGGGGGGTGCACATTTTTGAGTATATTTAATCTTATCAATGGAACAAAAAATGAAATTTTTAAAATGTTTATTTATTTTTGTAATCTACAAATATAAGTAGATATCATTTGATACCACACTCAAAATGTTGGGTAAAAACTGCGCATGTACGCACACAAAATTTGTAATTTATAAGAAGTGTGATTTTTTTTAGAAAATAAATTAATTTTATTTACAGTCTATTTTTATAATGGTTCGAGTAATGGTTTATTTATTTAGTCTAAGTTGGTGAATAGAAAGAACGTTAAGTGCTTTCACTATTAAAACTACGTCCTAATTAATTATCAAATGACTAATCAATTAATAAAATATCAGTTTGAGAGATTTAGTTCGACCGTGTTGACATTCAATATGTTTAACCATTGTATACACTGTGTGGGAAACTCAGAATATTATGTAGTAAGCAATCTTATTCTGGTCTGCCCATCTTAAGGCAATATAAGGCTTCGGTAACCGCAAACTCCGACCGCAAGATGAGGAGCAGCACCGTCACATAATCCTTTTACCAGCCCGCTCATTTCAATCGACACAACTCGATATAAGTATAAATGAACAAAACTTGAATAATATTTATCTCCAGTAGGGAGAAAAAGTTATGATTTTGGATTAATATAATATAGGGACTAAAGTATGTCTTCTCTGGACTCAAAAGTAGGGAGAAAAAGTAAAAGTAGGGCGAAAAAGTAAGGATTGCCAACTTAATTATTTTATAAATAGTATAAAATGAATAGCTAATGTAATGAAGTTGTTAAAATCAGGTTGGCGACACTGCATTTTCGACCTTGTTAATCATTGTTTATAACCTGCATCTACTAAATAACCTTCTATTTGAGTTTAATTACAATTCTTATTTTCGTTTTTAATTTTGAATCTCTTATATCTGCTACTAGCTGGATACCCGTGCTTCGCTACGGAGTGTTTTTAAATTTGATAAGTTTATAAACTACCAGGAAAGCATACAAATTATTTTACTATGCGAGAATATCTAGATTATATCCCTCCTACTTATATCCCCCTCCTCTTTGATAAGATCATTTGCAAATATCCTAAATTTACCCCCCTCCTAAATGAAAATATGACAAAACTGTAACTACACAGTTACTTAAAAACATTTACTGTACTCTTAAAGAGCATTTCAACGATATGCATAAGAAGATGAAGGGTATTCATTACTTGTACCCCGTACCCCTTTGAACCAAAATGTATAGTTCGAAAATTCATGTAAACAGTTACCTTCCCCTTGCTTTGAAGGTCAAGTGTGCAAATTTTCATCGATATCGGAATAAAACTGTAGATTTGTATAAAAGAACATGCATATGTTCACACATATGTTGACTTTTATATACATATATAGATATAGATATAAATTTCCATTTTACCTCTCCCCCTTCTAAATGAAAATAAGACAAAACTGTACTTAAGAACAATTAATTTTCTCTTAAACAGCTTTTCAACGATTTGTATCATGAAGGGTATCCATTACTTTGTCATTTGTACCCCGTACACATAACAACAATTACTGTACTCTTAAAGAGCATTTCAACGATATGCATCATGAAGATGAAGGGTATTCATTACTTGTACCCCGTACCCCTGTGTACCAAAATTTTAATTTCGTAATCTCATGTAGGCAGTGACCTTCACCTTGTTTTGAAGAAAAAGTGTGTAAATATTCATCAAATTAGGATAAAAGACATACCCTCATACGGATACACTTCTTTTTATATAAGATATAGCTATATTTTTCAATTTTACCCCCCTCCTAAGTGAAAATATGATAAAACTGTACATAACAACAATTACTGTCCTCTTAAAGAGCTTTTCAACGATATGCATCATGAAGGGTATTCATTACTTTGACATTTGTACCCCGTACCCCTGTGTACCAAAATTAAATTTCGAAAATTCATGTAGTCAGTGTTTTTCCCCTTGCTTTGTAGGTCAATTATGCAAATTTACATCAAGATCTGACTACAACTGTAGATTTGTATAAAGAACATACATTCGTTGATTTTTATATATGTATGGCCGCCATCTTAAATCAAAATGCCCGATTGGTTAACCATTTATCTAAAGTTACTAATTTGATATAAGGAATCTAACTTCTAAATTTCAAGGTTCTAGTGCAATTGGTTCCGGAGATATCGTCTTGTCGAATTTTGTATATAAATGGCCGCCATCTTGATTTAAGATGGCGGATTTTTAAAATATTTCTTAGCGAGCACCTAGGAGGTAAGAGGAACACACCTACAAAATTTCATGGTCGTAGGTCCAGTGGTTTCAGAGATATCGTGATGTGTCAGTGAGTCAGTCAGTCAGTGGTATTTGGATTTTATATATATAGATTAAAAGTGCTAATAATTATTGTTATTTATTAAAATAATAAATATAAACTGTGCAATGGATGAAAATATGTATTTTCTCCCTACTTGAGATAATTGTTATTTATGCACCTAGGTAATAATGTAAGGTATTATTTCCCGCGTGACAGAGTTGATTTCTGAGGCAAAGCCGAAGGAATCAAGGCAACTAATTCCCGAGGCGAAGCCAAGGGTATTAGATATTTTAATTCCCGAGGCCAAGCCGAGGGATTAATATCAATTAGCTCCTGAGGCGTAGCCGAGGGACATAATTATAACAAGGGAATAATGAATAATAATGCATTATTCTCGAGGTACATACAAAATTTTATCTCCAGAAAAAGCGCTATATAAGATTTATTCAACAAAGAAAACATTGCATTTCTTTATTAACGAATTTGATACAGATATAAAACAATATAAATTATTTAAAGCAATTAATAATCACTTTTAAAGTAATAAAAAAGATAAAGTTCAACAAAAGCTAAACAAAAGTAAACAAAGCATCGTAGAATGACTCTCAATACAGCTGGGAGTTTAAAAGCAGTGCTGCCAACCTGATTGCAACAAATGCACTACGTTTGCTATTCATTCTCTACTATTTACAAAATAATTAGGTTGGCGAACGTGGATTATAATCCCGTTTTCACATTATTTCCCTGTTTTTAAGAACGGGGATGAAAAGACCCACATTATTACCTATAAACTAGTCCTGGAAAGTTACTTTTCGTCGCTACTGGAGATAAAATATTGTATGTACTGACGTGAGGAAAGTGTTATTCCCCTCGCGATAACTATCGAGGGAAGAGGACAGTTTTATTCAGGTTAGCTTTTACTTAAGAAAGTTGGTTTGGGACCAACTTTTCTCGCGTCATGTTATGTCAGTACATAGATAATTCTGAAGCGCGTAAAAAATGTTGGCTATAACAACTCTTTGACACGATCACCCACGAGAAGTGAAGATAGATTAATAAATCGTTCTAAAGAACGATTTTATAATATAAATCTATTAATAAATTGATCAGATGTTTTCAGGGATGCCTGGAACGTCCAAAAATGTTAAAAATATTTAATTTTATAGAAGTAGCAAGCTCTAATGAAAAGTATAGAAGGTGTAAATTGTGCTCTAATATAATTTCTAAAAGTTGATAAATTCTAACTAAATAAGAAAAAAATAAATCTAGAAAAGTAAAGAAAAATTGATCAGCATTAAAAATTAGAACTTTTAAAAAAAGTAGAAACAGTTAATAGAACTTACAACTAAAAATAAAATATAAAGGGTATAAATCAGAATATTTAAATATAAATATTTTATTCTTCACGTTTGACTGTTAATCGTATTGTTAGTCGAAGTAAGCGAAAATATAATGTATTTTATGTCTCAGATTACCTCCTAATCCTGTCTCCAATCGTGCGTTTGATTTAATTCAAAAACAGAATTTGTTGAACCAAAATAAAATGTGCGCCCTTCAATCTTTTTTTTTATGATATTTTCTTCTTTTCCTCTGGAGTTGGAGGATATACTAAATTTGTATCAAGTATTTCTGTTTACCTCTATTCCTAAGCTCGTTCACCTTATTCTGTTTTATTCCGAATATATACTTTTTTTCTCTTCCTTTTACTCGTGTTGACTTCTGGATCGATCAAGTGTGAATTACATTAGTGAATTTCCATAGCCAGGGGGAAAAAATAACAAAATAGGTCAACCGGAAGTGACAGTACATACGGCTTTTGGTTCATCGAGCTTGTCGGTTAAGAAAAATATAATATTATATTAATCTTAGAGCCTACACTCTTTAGTTGAAAAAACATAAATATTTATGTTTATTCTCAAATTATTAAAAGTTCTTATGAAATAATATAAGCGTCCCGATTATCCGGGCTCATTTTTTACAGGATGGCTTCCATACAAAAAACTTTAGATATTGCGGAAACAAATCGTTATTATATTAACTATAAATTTTACGACTATCGTTGGACGACTATATCGCTTGAGCGTCTATCGCTGGAGTCGCGTCTTGAAAAATAAAGCTTAAAATAGAGAAAACAACGTTCTTACCGATAATCTTACGTTTTAACATAACGATTTTAATAAATCATACACATCATCTAAATCTAAAGTACAATTAAAATAAACATGTAAAATTTCTGCCTGATACAAACAAGTTTTGTGTAGTTAAGTGATCTATTTTATAATATTTTAAATGGAGTGGGATTGAAGGTTAGGGAACGGTCCTGTTCCTCTATAATACAATCATCTTCTTTAACTATAAACTTTTAGCCGATCAGATATTCTTAAAAGGCGCCAAAATATTTACTGATACACAAAAATTCTAGCTTGACATTTGTCAGACACTTTTTTCGTACGCTATCTCATTGACTAATATAACAATAATCTTTTATTTTTGAATGATAAAAACTCGATTGTTTTAAATGTATTTCAAAAAATGGGGTTACAAAATGATAAATTAGATGTAGAGTTGGAAGAAGACAATCCTTGTTTTAATATAAGCCAGGGCTTGGATCTGTCACTTCAACATAAACCAGACTCCGTTAAGTCATATCCCAGTTGTAGTAGGGAGAAGAAAAAAAAATGTAAAAAAAAACATTAACCTTATACATACAACGATTACTGATAAAGAACCATTAGACATTTAAAAAAAACGCACTTGAACTTAACATCATGTTTGTCTTCTGATTAGTGATAAAAATAATTTTATGTATGTACCAACTTTAAAGAAATTACATATTAATATTCATAAGTTTTCACATTTTCTTCATGATTTTAGTTTGTTTTTATTTAAGTTTAAAGTGTTATTAAGGATGCTATATCAATATTAATAACTTTAGAATTGACTGTTTTCGCTCGTAATGTTAAAAATAAATATTTTTAATTATATTATCTTTCAGTAAATTACATTTTAAATTTGCCTTTGCTGGTTCTTAATTACAGATTTTTCTGAATACTTTGATTACACTTTTTTTTTATCTCTTCTTTCCTTTCATTCATTTCTAAATTAAAATTTAATCCAAAGGACTTTATTTAATTAACCTTATAAAATATAGGTAAAAAAAAATCCCTTCGTTTATTATACGTCTATTTACATTTCCCCTTTTACTCATTAGGCTTTTTTTATTTATTTATTTTTTTTTATATTGCCTGTCTATAAAAAAAGTAAGAGAAGTTAAGGGCAATATTCCCTGAAGAGAAATAATTATTAACCCTTTAAAGGGCTTCTTTTTTTCTAAAGAATACACTACACAAACATGGATAGGTACATATATATATTTTTTTTCAACGTTTTTTTTATATTTTTTTTTCAGCGTTTTTCAACAAAAAGTTATATTCCTTACGATGTTTCCTTGAAGATGTTTTATTATAAGTAGTATTTGTATTATAAGTATTATTTGAGAATTTTCATGAAAAACGTCCAAAATTGGTGTTTGTTTTATGTTTTTTTTTTTTTTGCGAATATCTCGAAAACAATGCTTTTTCGGAACCATGTTTATAGGAACTTTTTGGTTCAGCATCAAATTTCCTATAAGAAACCCTAAGTGTTGTTGTATCGTTTGGGGAAACCTTGTTTGCATTTGTACTAGTACTGCTTGTGATCCGGACCAAAAAAATGCACGCAGTAACATTCCATTCACCATAATTCAAAAACTAGTCAGTTGATCTTAAATATTAATTATACCATTTGAAAGCTTATGAAAAGCAGAAGTTTTTCCTGAAATCGTCACACTTCTAGCATCCTTCAATTAAGAGAAGAAAGCTCAGGAATTTTAGGGTTGAATTTCAAAAAATAAAATTTTTTAAATGTAACAGGACTTAAAAGATGCTTAGCAGCTGATAATTTGAAAATAAATGAGTGATTCTGAAAGGTTTTTTTATGCTCCTTAAAATGGATCCTTAGCCTGATTTCCCTATCTCATTTAGTTTTTGAGATATTTGGCATTTTTTGAAAATTATCGTGTAACACGTAAAAAAAAGAAATAAATCGATATCTCGAGAACTATTGAGAATTGGGCATATGCCTACTCGACATTTTTTGTTCCAATTTGGCCATAGATACTAACCATGAAGTTTGGCTGGTTAACTTCCGGTCACCCTGTATAAGAAAATGGACACGGGGTTGACGCGTATCTCCACCAGCTGTATAAAATTCCAAAATTATGCATTAGAACTGCTGCGTACACAAGAAACAAAAAGAGTTACTTCATTTAGAAAAAAAATCCATCAAAAGAAAAGAAAATAGTAACAGGATTCTACTAAACTTGTAACAAGAAAACCCTAAAAGATTCAACGGCTTAGTCGTCCGAGTTGGTAATCCGGATTGTATTGGAGGCTTAGGAACTGTAATTGGAATCCGTCTGATGATAAGTACCAGCATATTAGAACTGTTACAGATCAGCAAGTGTAGAGCATCGTATCCTTAAGTGAGGACTTAAATAAAGTAAAAATAAATGCAACTTTGTCTGTACAATAGATGAGTTCTTCCAAAGCTGTACATTATTATAGAACACCATCATTAAC
>KZ651340.1:452465-463238 GCA_001010745.2 Gerris buenoi
AACTAGCCGTTATGCCCGTGGCAACGGGCAGAATAATAAGTTTAAATTATAAGTTTAATGCATGTAATTTCATAACAATGGCATGGCCTAGTGGAAGCGTTTTCGCCTGACGCACAGGAGGTCACTGGTTCAATCCCAGCTTATGGCTCATCAATTTTTAACGTTATAAATCATTTAGAGGTTAGTCGTCGCCCGTCGGGACTCTACTCGATTATATAAAAGATTATTATATTATATTTAATTATTTATTTCTATGACTGTCTATCAACATTTTTGTAAACTTATCTTACAATGCTACACGTCCGATTTTATGAAATTTGTATGGTAGGTCATAATTAGCTCATTTTTTGTCCCATATAAGTTTCAACCATACGCGCTCATTTATTTCTCTTCCACATGTGCAAAAGCATTAATTTATTTCTCTTCCACATGTGCAAAAGCATTAATTTATTTCTCTTCCACATGTGCAAAAGCATTCATTTATTTCTCTTCCACATGTGCAAAAGCATTCATTTATTTACACCTATATTAAAACACACTTAAAAACACTTAAAACACACACTTACAAATTACACTTTAAAAGTACTTATCTGATTTTTATGAAATTTTGATGGTTCATCGAAGTAGCTCGCAGATAGCTCCAGATTAATTTCAAACGTCTGCCCTCTTTAAATTTTACTAAATTTATATTTTGAACATGAGTCAAAAAGCGACTAAGAACCTAAATAACTAAGTGTAAATGCAATTAGAGTTGAGTCTGAAAAATATGAAGAAACAAAATACAAAGGTTACATAAACATTAACGTTAAATAAATAATTTTTAAAACAATGTAAAAAATTCTATCATATCTAAAAAAAACATTTGTTATTATATGTAATAAACTTTCTTGAGGTTTTTTAATTGTATTAAATGTAGAAAAAAAAGAAATATTATAATGCATTCACATAATCTCCGTTTAATTAACTGAAATATTATTAAGTATTAAATTTAAGGTAATCGGAAGTGGAACATTTTTTAAAAAAGAAGACTGCAAAAATAAAATGCAATTAAAATTCATTTAGTCGAAGTTTTAAAAAAAAGATCACATTACTAAATGAGAATTTTAAAACTTTTATTCCAGAGATTATTCTGTTATTCATACTGTTTAAACTCTTCCCTCATTTACATACTTATATCTTTCTTCGTTATTTTTTTTTTTTTTTTTCAGACTCTTATTTAATTGCATTAACATTTAGTTAGGTTATTATTCGCTTTTAAACTTTTTTAAAAAAAATTAAGTACAATGAAATATTAACCTTACCGTTGTATTAATTAAAATTGGGTGTGTTCACAGTAAAGAGTAGTACTGAGAAACAGTTAACGATTTTTTTTTAAGAAATTAAACTTTTAAATATTCTTGCTTCTTTAGATATTTGTACTTTGACTGCAGTTTGGTTTTTTTTTAGATAGTTTTCTTTAGCAGTAGTTACAAGTGCAATTACTAAGTACATAAGCATTAGTTGGTATATCATTAAATCGTTTTCAAAGCTAGTTCTTAAACGGTCAAACTTCTTTTTTTTTGCCGGTGAAAATCCTATGAAGTTTTAACGTTTATTTCCACCATTCAAAGGAATATTTATGCTACTTTCAAAAATTCTATAAATATTCCCATAGCTACTTTTACTTCCTATAAATATTCAACTATTTCAACTTTTCTTCTCTACACTGGGAAGGGGGGGGGGCTCAATAGCTATTACTACCTATTTGGACGCTTAACATCCCATTTAGAGGGTTCTCAACTTCGTAAATGCTATTTTAAGAAATTCTTAACATCCTTTTATGTACGATAATTTAAGGATGCTCAACATTCTGTTTCTATCTCTATCATAAAGGTCCTCAACATTCTATTTGTATCTCTATCGTTAAGGTCCTCAACATTCTATTTCTATCTCTATCGCAAAGGTCCTCAACATTCTATTTCTATCTCTATCGCAAAGGACCTCAACATTCTATTTCTTTCATGAATATTCTCAACATTCTATTTCTTTCATATGGGTCTTTAACATTTAATTTATTTTATAAAGGTTCTCAACATTCTATTTCTTTCTTAAAGGTCCTCAACATTCTTATTTACACCTATATCTTCAAAAGTACCCATCTAATTTTTATGATATTTGGATGGCTTATAAAAAGTACCCAGCAGATAACCCCAGATCAATTTCAACACTCTGCGCTCTTTAAATTTGCCTAAATTGATACTTTAATTGATGTAAATAATTTATTTTGTTAAAAAAAGATTTGGTAAACAAGCATATGGTATATTCGTATTCTTATCAGCAAACCTTTTCAATTGATACCCATTGCTTACTAAATAATTGCCTATTTTATTAATATTATTTTAATTAATCCTATTTATTCCATGTTGGTTTGTAATATATTTGTTGTTTTAATTAATATAATAATTGTTGTTTAAAAATATTTCTTGGCACAGTGTTTTCTGGTTCCTTGTTAAATTTTCTCTGTTGGTCTTTATTGCTTAAGTTTAAGATACTTCAGCAGTATATTAATATCTTCTGTAAGATCTTAGGGGTTTTTTATAATAATATATAAAACGTAGGTAAATTACAATTTATAGTTTTAATTGTTACTTGAGTTTTATAGTTAAATTTTTTTTAAAAATATAAGTTAGTAACGCTAAAATTGTGTCTAATATATAATAGAATTTTGCCCCCTTAAATTCTCTGAATTAGAAGAAATAAAAGGTGATAATGAGAATTATATTTTTTAGTACGTTATATATACATACATACAGTTTATAAATATATATGTATATATATATATATATATATAAATACACACATTATATATAAACCCACTCACATTGAATATAATATATTTTATCCATGTAAAACAGGTATTTCAGTTTGTTTTTAATTAACGGATATAAAGGGGAAATAAATTAAAATTCTTTGCGCATCTAAGTTTTATTAATCTGCATACGGGAAAGTGTGTGTCGGGTTTCGGATTAAATGAGGAAGGAATGTGTAATTAAATAAAACGGAGCAAGGTGTGAAGCAAGCTGCCTAATCCGCGTCGTCTTTACTCACAGATGAACTCTTTAAACGCATTGCATCACTGAGAGTTATAGGGAAAGAAATTAATACAAAAATAACTCCATTTTCTACTTAAATATGTATCTAAATTATATTGTCATTTGTAATTTTTTGTTGTTCCGTATATAACATGCAAGCCTTGGATTTGTTCCGCATGTAATGATGCGTTTGTTATATTGTGTCATGGCAAATACATAATTTGTGCAAGTTTCATCTTTGTCGGTAGTCGGGAAGTGGGCCAAATTTGGATTACAAGATTTGAGGACAAAAAACAAAGGAATTGTATAAAGGGTCTCAAATTTAGAGAAATATCACGCGATATATAATTAAGTTTATACCGTAATGTTTTACCTTTTTAAGAAAATCAGTTAATTTAATTCTCTTATATAGTTTACTAATATATTAATTACATTAGCGCTATTTGTTCCTTAGAAACAAAAAAAAATTAACAAGTAAGCATAGAAAAACCTTTTTGCTTTCAATATGGCTACCTAAAACAATATTGGGATTAAATGATCATTTTTGTATACATGAACATAACTATAATCATATGATCTAATGATTATTCTTACATTAATTTTAAATTTAACATTTATTATTGATTTATATACTTGTCATCTATTGTTTAGTTATTTTAAAACAAATTAAAGTATAAACTGATTTGAAATTTAATATTCTAGTAGAATAGTTTTAACAATTAGCATAGAATTAGCCAGGAATTGGCACGGAATTAGCCACACACTTTTCATTGCTATAATCAGATTTCCTGATTCAGGACGAGAGTTTCGGGTTACTAACTTCATTTTCCTCTCAAGAAATCTAGAAGTAATAAACAACGAAATTCAATCCCCGCTTCACCAACTTCCCCTTGGGGTTTCGCTATTTACAGAAAAGGAATCTGTAGTCAGGAATGGAACTGCGAAGAGGAGGAGCTGGCCAAGAATGATTGAAACAACCGGGGGGCTCCCCCAAAAACTTTGAAATAATTGCTAGCTAGATCAGAACTCGTAGGTCCTGAGGGGGGNGTAAACTTGTCGGCCTTAAGCTTTCTCAAATCCCTTCAAACCAGACCCGGTCCATTCTACTGTATTAAATTCTACAAGGAAATTTTGATTTAAACTTAATTTTTATTTTCTAAGCACATTTGAAAACTATTTCAAATCTAAAGTTGTTGGAATATTGTTAGAAAATTATTAATGTCCGGAAACGTTCAATTATTTATTGGAAACAGACAAGGCAATTAATCGTAACCGAAGTTCGAAAGTTGACGTAGAAAGTTTAAAACATTCTAGAATCAATTTTAAACGTCGGAGCCATTAAATTATTTATAAGAGATGTTCCATTTATAATTTAGAGTGAAGCATAAGAGAGAAAACAAAATTTAGCTTTTGCTTATTTCGCTTCCGAGCATACCGAAGTTAACTAAAGCTATGTGATCGTTCTGAAGAACGAAAATTATTAATGTGTCTCCGCTTTCAAAAATTCGCAGACATCAATAAACATTTTTGGTTCCATTGTCTGTCTCGGTCTGGCTCTCAATTTGTCCGAACAGATATATCTTAAAAACTACACGTCCGATTTTTATGATATTTGGATGGTAGGTCATAATTAGCCCATTGTTGGTCCCATGAAAGTTTCAACCTTCTACACCGTTTTTTCCCTTCATACGTACAATATGTATGTAAACCTACATCTATATTATACTCTTATATCTCCAAACGTTCTAACCTGATATTTTATGAAATATGGATGGTTTGTCAAAAGTAGACCCAGATTAATTTCAACTGTCTGCGCTTTTTAACTTTTGCTTAATTATTACTTTAATTCATTTAAAAAATCCAAACAATTTTGGCAAATTAAAAAACGAGGATAATTAAGTAAATTGTTTAATAATAGTTTGTAAGTGCATAAAGTCTATAAATTATACGAAATAGGATACGAAGAAGCTAGGTGCCACACTAATCTACACAAAGCCACATCAAAATTAATTTACCTAATTTTACTTTTTTTAATACATATAATTTTATGCCCGTTGCCACCGGCCTAAGGGCTCTTTTCATATAAAGGAGTAGAAGGGCTTATATTGTTTTTTTCTTTTCTAGATGAAAGGGTTTGTGCTGATATCTAACGATATAATTCGTAACTAGATAGAGAAAAACTAATTCCATGTTATGTTTGTGAATGTTTTTAATTATAGTCTTCTTTTTTTATTTAATTTTAATTACTTCTTTTGTTTCTTAGATCTAATTATCCTTTTATCGTATTGTATTTGTTCGAATATATTCTCGAGTAAGTTTCTTTTGTTGTGATTTTAATTTAGCCTCTTTGAATCCCAAGTTAGTTCGTTTAAAATCTTTAGTATTCATAGTGGATAGGGTGAAATTGGCTAAGGAGGTTAGGTAAAATTACGAATTTTGATTGCTAGATAAGGAAATCAGTTAATCTGATTCAAAAGTGTGAAGAAGGTAGGTTTCTCTTGAATTTACACTTTGTCTTCTTACGATTAGAATTTAGAATGCATCTAAGGTATCTTTGCTGAAGTTGAGTTGGCCCAAACACCGATGCCTTTGGTACAACCTTCCATTGCTCATGGCTTTCCACCCGACATTATTAATATTCCAGATGGAAACGCCGGGTGAAGTAGCGAACGAAAGCAATTCAATAGTTGGCTTTGTTACGCTTTATATTGCTTCCATCTGTGGATCATTGCTTGACGAGTTCCATAACCCATTGTCTTGATGGACGGAAAATCTTGATGAATAGGGTCTGGCTTGAGACCTTGGTATGATCATTAGTATGTTGAAGGGGGGATCGAGAACTGGAATAACTCAGCAACATAATCAACCTTTTTGTCTCGGATTACAATAACCTTACGGAAAAAAATACATAAAGCAAAAAAAAATGGAAACTTCCTACATCATGCTATAACTTTGTATCCGACACAAATACAATTCGTGTTGCATTATGAGTATTGTTCATTACAATTTTCAAAACAGTTTGCACTTATTTTCTTCATTACCTTTTTTTTTTATAAACTTTTAGACATTGTGACCTTTAAAATGAACTATTCATATCATTCATTATAAGTTGACCGTCTAAGACCTTGTTTTCTTTATTGTTACAATGTAGATTGATTCTTTGTAACTTGTAACTCTACTATTTTACCATTTAACCAATGTAAAATCGTCTTTAACATTCATATTACATAAAATAGCTGTAATCAAATAATTTCCAAATTTTGTCAGATCAGATCATTTTCCCTTTATCAGATTTATATATATTTTTTTTTTAATATTTCCTTAATGTTGTAGGGTTGTTGTGGCTTAATAAGTTTAATTTTACTAATGATTAGTGGTTGCGTGTTATCTGATCAAGTTATTATTTCATTTCCTTAGCTCATTATTGTTTGACCGATTTTAAAAATACTATATATTGAGTTTTATAGAACTGGAACAATTTTAATCGAAGAAATGCGGTTTATTTCACTTTGATAATAATTTATGTATGTATTTGTAGAACTTATAAATGAATTTGAACTACAGCAATTTTTTACAGAATCCTGTGTCAATTAGTGTGGCACATAGCATCCTCGCATTCACTTAATGCTTAAATAATTTTATGCTTTTACAACCTATAATTGTCAATTTTTTTATTTTTTTATTTTTTGTTTTTTTTGTTTTCGTTTTCCCCCGTTTGACAATAATAGGTTGTAAATTATTGTCTAATTTCCATTTTTTTTTTTCATTTTCCCCTGTTTTTTTTGTAAACTGTCAAAAAATTTTCGATTTTTTACTTTAATAAAAGTACCACTTTTGCAAAATTTAAGGAGCGCAGACAATTGAAAATAATCTGGGGCCATCTACAGGCTAATTTCAACAAACCTTCTATGTAAATTTCATAAAAATAAAAAAGTGATTTTGATGATATAGGTGTAAATAAATTTATGTTTGAGTGCATGTGAAAGAAAACAAAAAGGCGCAGAAGATTAAAACTTATATGGGACCAACAATGAGCTAATTATGGCCTACCATCCAAATTTTGAATAAAATCAGATGAGTAGTTTTTAAGATATGTTTTTGGTTCGCAAAAATTGAGTGAGAGAGCGACGGACAGACACAGAGAAATGTGTGAGACGGATTTCTATCTTGAAATCGAAGATATGAAATATTTTAGTTCTTCAGAACGATCGCATAGCCTCCGTTACCAACGGTAAGCTCGGTAGCGAAGTGGCATAAATCTTTTTTTTTATACTAATTTATAATTATTTTTACGATTTTTTACACTCTCTTATCTATTAAAGATTTATTTCACTTTAATGAATATTATAGAACTTTTTTTTCGGCATGTTAAGTTTATATTACATCCTTCCGACAAGTAATTAAAAACTTTGTATAATAAATTTGTTTATTATTCCACGTGTTAAATAAGGGTTTAAGCAGAAAGTTATTTCTAACCTACTGCGGGATCATTTGAAATTTTAAGTCTGCTATATTATTCATGTAAAGAGGGGTTTTATAGTAGTTTACCTGTGTAGAAGCGTTCGAGATTATAAAATTTTTGTCGCACTGCCGGACAAGCTGCGGCTGTATTAATAAGGAAGATAATATACGAGCATGTAGACTTTCTTCTAAATCCATTTAAATTATTACTTATTATTATTTTTTTTTTTTATCTGAATATTAAAACTTTTAATTTAGACATTTACTTTGAAATAAAAACATATTCCACTCTACTTTTTATTTACCAGTGAATCATGAAAATATAATTGCCTTTTAGAACTTGAATCTGCTTTTATTTTATTTTTTTTAAATTTTCTTGTATGAGTTATATCTGTTTTATTTTTGTATTATATTTTTAGTATTTTTTACTTTTGTCTCTTTTTCTATATCTGGGTATTATATTTAGGTAGGTATATATCAATCAATATAAATATTACAAAAAAAAAAAATCTAATTCAAAGATTTTAGTGTTAAAGAATGATAGGCAAATATGAACTTTAGTCATTATTTTATTCTATTATTATTAATTTTTACTTTCTCATATTATAAAGAGAAATTATTGTGATGGAGCGAAAATTCGATTTTTATATTTTGATGGATTTACACGTGTAGAGGTAATTGAGTCAAAAAAGTGTAAAAGTTTCCGTCCGTCGTCTTGTAGATGCATGGAGCCTAAACTACTGGCCAGCGATTTTGACGAAATGTGGCATACATTTTCAAAATATCATACCCCGAGGCGAAAATAAAAATTAATTTTAGCTCAAAATTTAGAGTGGTTATCCCTCATAAACTCTGTAAAATACTAATCTAACGACATACCTCGTTTTCCCTGGAAATATCTTAGTCCCTGAGAAAACAGCTTTAAACTTGGACAGAGAAAGAACCCGTGTTCCATTCTCCACCGAGGAGAAGTTATTTTTATGATAAATATTGATAGAATATTCAATTAATTTTTTCTACGAAAACTCGAAAACTAACTAATAGGAAACACTGGGCTAAGTTATTATGAACTCGGATATGAGAAAGTTTGTCTTGAGAAAGTGATTTTTTTATAAGGGTAGTAACAGTTTAAAGAAGTGTCTAAATATTAATAATTTATTTTTATTTATAATATTAGAAAGTTATAAGATGCTTACTTTACTATGGGGCACCTGAAATGTTGTTTGGGCCCCATTGAAGCTATCTCAGGACATGAGTACAAGTATAAACAAGTTATCATAATAGCGTTCATTATATAATTGCTTTATTTAATATTTGTCTTCTTTCTCAACCTGTATACAATATGATTTTATGACACACAAAAGGTTTTCTTTTAGGCCAATTTTGTAGAGCCATTTTTCACCAAAAAAGTTGGGTAAACTCTTAATTTAAAAAAAAAAAAAAATCTTTATATTTTCCCCAAATCCCTGAGACTTTACCTCCAGCATATTTTAACATTTATTTTTTGCCCTTCTACCTTATGCGAAAATTCAGAGAAAAAAGAAAAGGTTGGCTTCGTTCCCCCTTTACTTTTTTTTACCTTGTTCTGTTTTTATTTATTCATACTTAATGTGTCCCCAGGGTTACTGTCAGTATTCCCAGCTTGGAGGGGGGATCGAGAAGGTAGTGGAAAGTTTACAGCATTATCTTGCAGAATTATTGATGTTAGCTTTTGGCCAAAGTTGCTTCTCTCGCTAGAAGGGTTTAGCCAGACGTGGCTTAGGGATAACGCTACATAGGATAGATGGGTTTTGACTCCAGATTCTGCTTGGGTCAAGGGTTTTTTTTTCTTAGGTTTTCCATACACCCTTAAATTTTTCTTTCATTTTTTTCTAGGTCCTTCGTCATACTAGGAAAACATGTCTGATTAAATTTGTGAATATTACGTTGGTGTAATATATGTTAACATTTTTTTTTCTCTCTCTCTCTCTCTCTCCAACTTTTTAACATTTAATCTTTCGTTGGCTCTTTAGTATATATTTTGTTTTAATATAAATAAATAAAATTATCACTGCATTTCGTTTTAACTCTATGGAACAAAAGAAAACAAGAGAAAGGAATTTGTCGTTATAATTTATGAGTTTACATTGTTTTTACTCCTTCGATTTTTTACTTCTAAAATTTTTAAGTAATCCGACTGATATTTTTTTATACTTTTTTGGCATGAAAAGCCAAAACATTTTATTTGTTTGAAGTCTACTTTTGCTTCCGCGCTTACTAAATGTAAAGTAAGCTTATGTGATCGTTCTGAAGAACGAAAAATAGTTATGTCTCCGAGTTAAAAAAAATCAAATTCAAGACAGAAATCCGTTTTAGATATTAGCGAACATTTTTGGTTCCGTGACAGTCGGCCTGTCGCTCTTATTTTGACGAATCAACATATATTAAAAACTAAACATCCGATTTTAATTTAATTTGGATGGGGTCATGATTAGCCTATTGTTGGCCCCACATAAGTTTTAACCTACTGCGCCTATTTGTTTCTTTTCCACATGCGCACAAATACACACATTTTGTTAAACTTTTAGCTTCTAAAGTACTTATCTGATTTGTATGAAACTTTAATAGTTCATCAATAGTAACACCCAGATAGCCCCAGATTAATTTGAACTGTCTGCGCCAGGGGTGCACTTCCCCCCCAAGGTACATGACGTAAATTCCCCCCCAAAACTGAGTAAACTCACCCCCCCCTTTAAGCGGGGGGTTCGGAGGTCCTTCCCCGGAAATTTTTGTAAATTTTTTTAAAACGAATATGCCTTTTTTTCTAATGCTCTTTGATTCTTAAAATCCAGATTAAATTTTTTGCTTTGTTACGAGAGTAATTTTAACATTTTGTAAAGCTTTATTTATTTTGGAAAGTTTATTAGTTAATTGTTTTGCACTTTAATAATTAAGGCAAGGTGCCCTTCCCCTTCCCCCATACCCCCGCGCAAAAACCAAAATGTACAACTAATAAACAAAAAAATTCTCCGCGCCCAAGTAACAACAATTGTTTTGTCGTTACTTAGAATGTATCTTTAGGAAATGTTATACTGCAGTACAAAGTACAATATCTTACTGTACGTCATGGGTATCGTCTGCAGTTAATTATTAGGGATGTAGGGGGGGTCCGGGGGCCCTCCCCCGGAAAATTTTGAAAAATATGACCTCTTCTAACAGCGTTTTTATGCATTTCTGAGGTGAAATTGAATATGAGGTGAAT
>KZ651340.1:463564-476297 GCA_001010745.2 Gerris buenoi
TTTTTTTTTTTTTTTTTTTTTTTTTTTTTTTTTTTTTTTTTTTTTTAATTTTATTGAATATCACAACTACATAAATTTTCAATGTTATTAGTGATACTGATACATTGTTATTTGGACGGTGACATTCATGATAAAGGTAATAATCCATTGATTATTCCTTTTGGCGTGTAATATTAATAATTTGAACAAGCAAAATAACTAAATAACAAGTGAATAATAACAATAATAAGAATAAATAATTAGTCAAAAGTAATAATAACAATGATAAGAAACGATAAGGTAAGGTATAATATGGGTGATGCATAATTATTAATAAGTAATCCCATATTTAGTAGATCTCTGGGCCATTGTTTCCTCAGGCGGCGAGGTGGGTTATCAGGGATGGAATGAGAAGGAAGGAGTTCTACTAAAGGATTGGGGTGATTTAATAAGGACTCGTGGAATTTCTGGTATCTGGATATAGATAGGTCGCGGACAAAAGGGATATTGAGATCATTGTGGAGGGTGAGGTTAGATACATAGAAGGGAGCGTCGGTGATCACCTTGATCTTAGTAATTTTGGATCTACGATCTAGAAGACGAAGCAGCAACTTGTAGCGTCTTGTGATGTCAGTACGTTTAGTTCTAGTGTGATGTTTCCAGGTGAGTCGTCGATCAAGGTGAAGGCCAAGGTAACGGACAGTGGTAGATTGAGGAATGAGGACTTGGTTAAGAATGACTGGAGGACAGGTGCTATGTCGAAGAGTAAAAGTGACATGCACACTTTTCTGTTCGTTAATCCAGATCCTCCATTTTTTTAACCCAGGCTCGAGAAGACTTCGAGTGTTATTGGATGTGGTTTGAGGGTCTTGATGGACTGATAGGACTGCCTTGTCATCTGCGAAGGTGGCAAGGACTGAGGAAGGGTGTTGAGGGATATCATCTGTGTAAAAGGAATATAGGAGGGTTCCAAGAATACTACCCTGAGGTACTCCAGCACTTACAGGACAGATGGAGGAGGAAGAGGTTCCTAAACTTGCACAGAAAGATATACCAGTCAGAAAGGACTTCAGGATGAAGTAGTAAGTAAAAGGAAGGATTCGCTTGAGTTTCCAAAGCAGCCCTGTGTGCCAAACTCTGTCAAAAGCTTGTGCTTCGTCCAGGAAGACAGCTGAGCAATACTTTTTCTTCTCTAAGGTGGAGGCAATGACATCGACAATGCGATGTCACTGTTGGATGGTGGAGTGGTAAGCATGGAAGCCAAAGTGATGGTCAGGTATCAGGTATGAATGGATTAAGTATGGGAAGGAGTCTGCGGAGAAGGAGTTTTTCTAGGACTTTTCCCATTACAGGAAGGAGTACCACTAGTAAAAACCCAAGTTTGCAGAATTCTAGACCCTGTGGGAAGCAGAGTTATAGCTGAGAAACATTGAAATTTTCCAACTTTTTTCAGTTTTTAATCTTTATCTCTTCTCCTGTGCATCTCAGAGAAAAAATGGTTATTACCAAATTTGTAGAGGAGAAAATTTACTAATATTTCATATATGTACATAGCTTTTTTCTCTACGGAATATAGTTTTCTAATTACAGAGCATCGAAAATACGATGATTTGGGAAAAATACAAGAAATAAACATTTTTTGATAGTTCTGATTATTTTATATGTTGTTCGGACCAGTTAGGGTAGTGGGATGCTAAGTTTGCAGCTTTGGAAAACCTGTGCTAGCTGCGTTATATGTGAAAAACTGAATAATTCTCGGAATTTTTTTCAGTTGCTGCTATATACCTACCTCGTAAACTATGCGTTGTTCGATGTTAGTTGTTCTTACTATTTTTTCAGTACAATAAATTCACAACAATTTGAGTCCAACGGCAACTCTGTACGTCCAATAGATTCCGAGATATGGCCCTATAAGAATTGGAAAATGTTTTGCAAAAATTTGAAATTTTAAGTACTGCTCTGGTTTCGGGGCAAATATCGGTGTGAAACTGTTAAACTATGAGAAACTTCATAAGGAATAAAGTTGCAGTAAATATGATTAGCTTCTTTTTACATCCAACAACAACTCTGTACTTCCAATAGTTACTGAGACATGACACTTCAAAGATTGGCAGTGTTTTCCAATAAATGGAAAAATTTAAGTAATGCTCTCGCTTCGGGGCAAATATCGGCAAAGCCTCTCCTCTACGAAAAAGGTCGTAAGAAATAAAGTTGTTGTACATTTAATTGGCTTTTATGCAATCACAAAATGAAGCCTGTAGGCAAAACAGTTCTTTTGTAATCGTAAAAATAACAAAATGGAAAAATGGTAAATTTTAAGAATTGTACCTAAACCACGTCTTATAACAAGTTTTGGGCATTCAACTAAAACAAAAGATCGTAGAATCATGCTCCAAATTTACTGGACTTTAAAAAAAGTAATAACGCCTAACACCGAAAAACGCATAGTATACGAGTTTTTCACATATTACGCAGCTAGCACAGGTTTTTCGAAGCTGCAAACTTATGATCACATTACCCTAACTGGTCCGAACAACATATAAAAAAAATCAGAACCACATCATTGTTTGTGAATTTAGCTATTTATTAAGTATGTTTTGACTGGCCTAAGTATTGTTTAAAAATAATCGTATTTTCAATGCTCTGTAATTAGAAAACTATAGTCCGTAGAAAAAGCTATTGATATGAAATGTAAGTAAATTTTCTCCTCTACAAGATTGATAACAACTATTTTTTTTTCTCAGATGACCAGAAAAGGAGATATTGATAAAAAACTGAAAAAAGTGGGAACATTTTAATGTTTTTCAGCTATAACTCAGCTTCCACAGGATCTAGGATCCTGCAAACTTGGTTTTTTACTAGTGTTACTAGCCCCAACAACATATCCAAAAATCATAAATACCGGACCTTTTGCAATGAATTATGATAAATTGACTGGACTAAGTACTATAAACTATAAAACAGTAATAAATAAATATTAATTTATCATTATGAACTTACCGTACATACATAATTTAATGTAAATTAAAACTTTATACTTCGAAAATTTAACAATATATTAAATTGTATTTATATGTAGATTAAAAAAAAAATCCCCCCCAAATTTTTCAAATCTACCAATTGTTTTTAATGGTGCTCTGGGTGCAATTAAAAAAAAGAATTAAGGACTGAAAAAGAAACAAATAAAACTATTAGTTCGTCTCTGTATTAGCAACTAGAGCAGTTTAATTATATTAATTTACGAGTATTTAATATACTTTATGTTTCCTTGTCTATTTGAAACTAATGCTTGGTATTAGTATTGTAGAGTTTTTGATTACTCATACTAAAATAAAATAAAAGAGATAATGAAAAGATACAATTTAGAAAATACAACTTTTATTGATAATACTCTATCTACAATAAATACCTATAGCCCCCAAAAAAACCCTATTCAAAACTTCAAAAATCCCCCCAAAAAAATTTTTACGACGCACTCTGCGTCATCCCCCCCTTTGAGTGGGCACCCCTGGTCTGCGCTTTCTGTCTTTGTAAAAAACCAAAACAATTTTGACAGATTAAAAAAATGTGGAACACACTTAAATGAATTATACAATAATGGCATGTGAAAGCATAAAGTCAATAAATGACGTAATAGGGTGCAGGAAGTCATGTGCCACACTAATTGGCAGTCTATTTTCCATTCCGTCTACTTTTAATAAACGAACAAAATGAGCTAGATTAAAGTTTCAAAACTATACTGGTAATCTTTTTTTACGTTAATAGACTGACAACTAAGTAAGAATCTCATTTCACTCAATATAAAAACTAAAAGCATTATAGAATTATTCAAAATAATAATTATAAAGTTGGAAATTCCTTTCAATATGAGTATAACTGTATTATCTATGTACACGAACTATTGATTAATTTAGAAATTCCTAAGTGCCCTTACTTCAAAATTGCCTCTTCAATTTACCCCAACTTTGAGCTAATGAACTGCTTGATATTTCGAACCCTCTTTTGTCATTCAATTATTACATGCTATCTCATAAATTACATTAAATAATGATATAGAGCGAGTAGTTTTTTAACTATATCTTATTTATAAGATAGGCGGAGACCTAGCGTGGCCGTGTGGATTAAATTACGTACCTTGTCTGTTCGGCCATCACTGAATCAAGAGCAGTACAAGGTCGTGGGTTCGATCCCTCGCCGTGATGCTCTGATTTATATGGCTCACTAATGATCACCACCACAATCGCTTCGGCGGTACAATGTACTGAGGTGTGATATGTGAAGTGGCTAGAACTCTCTACCACGGGGCTTAAAGAATTACAAATGATAGGTATTTGTAATTTTTGTCGTTTTTATGCCCGATTTTTGGAGGTTCTGAAGGTTCAAAGGGCAAAATGGGAAACAAAAAGTGCCGCTTTGATGTCCTTTTAACTTTTTTTATTTTTATTTATTTATTTTTTTGTTTATCTTTGTTTAGATTGATATAACTGGGTAGGTCTGGAGAATAGGAAGGAAAAGATAAAAGGACAAATGTTATTATTACTATTTTAAGAACATTATTAAATATTGCGTGCTCGCAGTAGACCCATTTCTTTGACTAATTACTACATTTACATATTTTTAGGGTCGAAAGAAAAATGTTAGAAAAATAATTATTATCTTAGTATCCTTTTTTTCCTACCAGTATATTATTTCGTTTTGTCTAGCCATAATTTCTATGTATTTATTTTTTCAAGTTGGTACCTACTCCTAGAATTTTATTTACGTTCTGTGTGAATTAAAACAGATAAAAACAGATAGTTTCATGGCATCCAATTTCGTATAATTGAATCATTTTATGCTTTTGAAACCTATTATTGTCAAATTTATTTAATTACCCCCCCCCCCCACCGTTATTTAATCCAAAACTGTTTTTATTCATCATTCTGAAGTACAACAAAGTTTTAGGTCTCCGATATCAAAAATTTCAAGACAGAAATCCTTATACTTATTTGTTTCTCTTCTACATGCGCACAAACATACATTTATTTACACCTATAGCTTCAAAACTACTTATCTGATTTTTTGAAACTTTTATACTTTAACGAAAATAACCCGCAGATAGCCCCAGATTACTTTGAACGGTCTGCGCTCTTTAACTTTTTACAAAATTGACATTAAACAATTAATTAAATTACTGATAATAATTTAATATGATACAACCTTGAAGTTCTTGTATATACGTATTGGATGGCTGAAGAGGTGTAATAAATAGACATATTTAATTCAACAAATGAAACGTTTCGACCCTATTTAAGGTCAATTTCTGTCAGAAATGTTTGTTCATAACATTCATTCTATATTAGTGTGCATCAAAATAAAAACTGTCTCCGTAAGAGAGCGTCA
Organism: Gerris buenoi; assembly: GCA_001010745.2. Lineage (NCBI taxonomy): Eukaryota > Metazoa > Arthropoda > Insecta > Hemiptera > Gerridae > Gerris > Gerris buenoi. The sequence goes on from KZ651340.1 coordinate 468,926, forward strand.
ATCATAATAAATACGTTAAAATTAAAATAACTCATATCTGAAGTGACATTTTAAGCTCGGAAGCAAAAGTTATAAGATAAAATAAATCGGAGCTTATCTTCTCCTTGGTTTCTGTCGACTTGGAATTTCATTACGGAGAGAAAACAAGTATGAAGAAATAATATTAAAGAGAGGAAGTTTGTAACTATAATTGCGTACCATAAACAGACATGATTACTTCTAAATTCTTATGCTAGACTGCCAAGATTACTAAATAATTGTTTACTCCTCCTTTTTCCTTTTCATCAATAAGTCTTAAAATTGCGGCAAATTATACTCTCTTGACTTCTCCCTTCCTCGTTAAGGAGTTAGATGTTACCAATTTACCTTCGACTTGTTTTCCTTCTCCTTTTAAATCTAAATTAGAAACTAGAATCCAAGATTACAATTTTAATTTGCTACTACTTCTAGTTTCGAAAAAACTAGCGAGAGAGAGAGAGAGGGAGATACTCTAGCAATCAGAGTGGCACATAGCTTTCTAGCATCCTAACGTATATTCTTTAATTTGCAGTTTTAGTGTGTTTGATTTAGTTAATGAATAAGTTTAAAAATAGTCGGACAATTCGTGTGGCACATAGCTTCCTCGCGTCCTGTTTTGTATAAGTTAGTGATTTTATAATGTTACAACTAATTTTTGTCAAATTTATTCAATTTTTCCACTTCGTTTTTTTTTTACCTGTCACAATTTTTTTTTTCACATGAATTAAAAGTACCAATCAAGCATAATTTAGAGAGTGTATATGGTTGAAATAAATCTAAGGGCTATCTCTAAGCTCCTTTCGACAAACCATCAAAATTTCATATAAATCGGTTGGCTACTTTTGAAGATATAGTTGTAAATAAATGTATATTTGTGCGCATGTGGAAGAAAAAAAAAATGGGTGGTGATGGTTGAAACTTATATGGGATCAACAGTGGGTTAATTATGACCTAACATCCAATTTTAAATAAAATCGGACGAATATTTTTTAAGATATGTTGGTTCGCAAAAATTGAGTAGTGACGCAGACACGGAACCAAAAATGTTCCCTGATGTCTGAAACGGATTTCTGTCTTGGAATTTTTGAAATCGGAGACAATTAATATTTTCGTTCTTCAGAGTCGGATCTTATGGCTTCTTTTACTTCGGTAAGCTCGGAAGCAATAAAATAAAATCATCAAAATTAAAATAATTATCTTATTTTCTCATCCCCTAAAAACCTACAAAAGAGTAAGAATATAAAATAAAATAATTTATTTCTATCGATGGTTTGTAGAATTTACTAAAAAACAAAAGCGTATAAAATAAACACTGTTTATTTTATGAATAAAACTGGTTTTTTTTTAATCTTCTTTATTAATAAACCACCCATATTTATATCGTTTTACTTAATCTTAGAGAGTTTGATCAAAACATATTCAACTTGTTAAATTTTAGTCAAAAGGGTTTTTTTTTATAAATTATGTCCAAAATAATATTCGTATATAAGATGTTTTCTTTCAGATAAAAAATATAAAATAAAAAATAATTTTCCTGTTTTTTTTTTTTTTTTTTACTCATAGAAAAAAAATGTATATGTACGAATCCTAAAAGATATATCCCCTTCATTCTATATCCATAATACCTTTTTCCCTCAAAGCTTCTTGTGTTATAATTTTGTATTCCTTCTGTTACCTTGTCCGCATAGCGGTAAAAAGAGGTGAAGTTTTTTTTTGGCGAGGTAAGAGTGGGGTAAGGTAAGGATATCCAGAAACCGATGGTTTTCGTTCAAGAGTAGAGGAAAACCTCTGGATAGGTAGGAAAATATATTCAGTTTGAGTTTCCACGGATCTCACCCTCTTACTCTAGAGGTCCCAAGGGTTAAAAAGGATAGGGGGTGGTTTTAAAAGTGGTTCAGGATAGCGTTGAGTTCAAGTTTTTTTTCTTCAGGTAATTCAGTCGTAGAAAGTAAAAATCCTGCAGTCAGCTAGCATATTATAGTTAAAGGAAAGAGTAAAGAAGTTTGAATAGTATTCATTGCTTTAAAGAAAATCCAAGCTACCTAATTTTCGAAAAAAAGGTATTTCCTAAGGACTTTTTTTAACTTTCATTTTCCGTTAACCTGTAACCGCAGTATTTTTTTCTTCTTCAAATGGATATGAAGATTCGTTAATAAATAAACATGTACATATATTTATCAGTAGACTTTCAATTTAATATATGAAAATGTTTGAAGGATGTATCTACTTAAAATTGACTTAATTCGAATAATGCTTTCTAAAATATAAGTTTTTTTTTTTTTTTGTTTGTTTTAAAACACTATTTTTTCAGCGTACTTTTTTATACTGACAGTGACAGAAGATAAGTTATAAAACAATATTACATTAAAAATTTCATACATGTAATTTGGAAAATAAAACCTCCATTTGAACATGATTATTAATCACATTTTTTTATGATAGATGCGTGCAGCTTGACAAAGTAAATCTGTAACTTTTTTTGTTGTGAAATAACAAAAAAGTTGATATTTCATGAGCAATGTATTGCAACTTAAAATTGATTTGGATATATCCTTCAATCCTTCAGGTGATGTGTTATTGTTATGTTTATATCAAATTGAAGTCTAAATCTAGACATTATTGATACCATAATTCTTTTCATTTTCTTACGGAAGTAACTTTTATTTGAATTTTATTTTTGGACTTTTATTGGTCCGAAAATAGGAGTTTTATTGCCTCCAATATTTCTATTTGAACTATTTGATTGTGTTTTGATGTACATTTTGTATTATTCTAATACCCATTTTACATATATTATTCTAATAGCCTTTATACAATATTCTAATACTCATTTTACAATATTATTATAATACCGCTTATACAATATTCTAATACCATTATGCAATATTCTAATAGTCATCATACAATATTTTAATACCCATTATACAATATTCTAATACCCATTATACAATATTCTTATACCCATTGTACAATATTCTAATACCCATTATACAATATTCTTATACCCATTGTACAATATTCTAATACCAACGTCTGTTTTTTTTTTTTTTTTTTNCATCCTCGACATATAGGCAGAATGTCCGAGATCGCTAAACCATCTGATTTTCACTCGGGAGGTCGGGGTTCGAATACCAGTCGGGATACGAGATTTTTTATAGCTAGCACTCGCTCACATCGACGTTTCGCAGACAGCTTAGCGCCTTCTTCCACAGGTGCTTCCCGCTACAGGTGAGCGGGGCCAGGTGCGACGTTTCGCAGGCGAAGAACATATCTCGCCCCGCGTCACTCATACACGTCATCGTAGACGCCCATCAAATTTCCGGGGTGGTGGGGAGGTGGTGGTCGTACAAGTAGACGGAGTTAGAGGAGAATCCGAGGTCAGCCAGAAATTTCGCTCAAGGTCAGCCAGAACCAACCAATTACAACTACTGAGAAGGCTTGAAGGCGTGGCCGAAATCACCACTGGGGGAGGGTGACCTTGGGGAGAGCAGAGGCGATATGGGGTCGTATACGAACGAGAGGGGCCTCGGTCATTGACCTGGTTTTAGGTGGACATTAGCGATTGAGCCAGGTGCCCCTTATTTACCCTACTACTACTTTGTCATAATTTTTCATTCCTTAGGTAGCTCGAGGTGGCAGGTAAGCCCGGGTTAAGTCCTCTCAAAAAAACGGGGGGGGGAAGTGTTGAGAATTAAAAAAAATTGGGAGTTGGAAAGAATTATTTTTTTAAAAAAACGTGGATGTCGGGCGAGAAAAGCTGAGAATGGATAGAGTAGAACAATTTTCACACTCTGAGGGTGAATAAGTCCTAAGAAAGTTAAGTATTTATTTTTTCTAATGTAAAGAATAGAGAGAGTTTTAGAGAAAACCTAAGATGTCAGAGGAAAAATGGTTGGAAAATTAAGTGAAAAAATAAATAAAGTTATGTGTATGTGTTTTTTTGGAACAAATCAAAGTATATACTATTTAAAATACTAAGGTAATATATTAAAAAAATCCGTCCGAGACAACTCAGACTAACTTTCTCATATACGAGTTCATAATTACTTAGCAAAGTGTTTTCCATTTATTAGTTATCTTGTTTTGGTATAAGTCCACTTAATTATTTCTTTTGTTTTCTTTGGGTTTTTAGTCCCGTTCGACTGCTCATTGGGTCATTACAGGACGGGGGGTTATCCGACCACTCTTTACTCATCTACTCGATGAGATCATCAGTGTGAAACATGTCTGACCCCTCCGGGATTCGAACTCACGTCGGGTTTCAGACCTTGGTTATTTATTATTATTGAACATTTTATAACAAAATGTATCATAAAAATAAATTCTCCTCAGCGGGGAATCGAATCCAGCCTCTCCGTCCCTGTTAAAGCTATTTTCTCAGGTACATGATTTTTCCCGAGAAATCGACTTTCGATTTAGATTCGACTCGATTCGTATTTAAATGGACTAGATTTTAGAATGTTTTAATCAAAATCGTCAGAACCGTTTACTTTTTTCCGCGTTTTTTTTTTTTTTTTTTTCAGAGTTTATGGGTGAATTTGAAGTTAATTTCCCCTAATTTGAAGCTAAAATTCAATTCTTGATTTTGCCTCGGGATAAGATGTTTCAGAACATGTATGCCAAATTTCGTTAAAATCAACCAAGTAGTTTAGGCTCCAGGCGTCTGCACAGAGAGACTTTTTTAAATACCATTTATACGACTCAGGGGACCTTAAAACGTATTAATCTATCAAAAACTAAAAATCGAATTGCGCCATCTATCAAAAACTAAAAATCGAATTGCGCCATCACAATAATTTCTCTTTATAAGGTAAAGTAAAAAGGTAAATTGCTTGATAAAAGCAAAATGTTTTGAGAAAATTAAGTTTGATTACAAACTTAAAGAGACAGATAAGCATAGCAGACACAAGTTATGTAATTAAGGAAAAATCAATTTAAGTAATATGAAAAGATGTGCTGAAGTTTAAGCTAGTATGCAATGAAAAAACAAAAAATAGTCTACCATTTAGTGTGGCACATAGCTTCCTAATCTTATAAGAAATAAAAAACCACAAATTATGATGAAAATTGTAAAAAAAAAAAAAAGGAAAATAATAATAAATGGGGAAAAGAAAATGGGAAAATAGAAAGTTTGAGAGCAAAATTCGGCTTCTAAGAGGAAAAAGCAATTGACTATTTATGGACGAAGTCTGGGAATAAGGAAAAAGGGATCACATAAAGTGAATATTCGGCTGAATGCATTATTATTACTAGAAGTGACAATAAAATGTGTCATAGCGAGTAAAAAGGAATTTACATTCAGAATGAGTCAGTTTAAGGAAGTAAAGATATGCGAAATTTTTCATGTTAGTTAATGTCAAATATAGGAATGCAATTTAACTAATTTATAGACCAATTCCGCATCATTTTATTAAATGATTTATTTGGTTTAATTCAATTTTTAAATACTCTTATTTGTCTTTATTTTAACTGATAATCGAATAAAGTGGTTTAAATTGGTCTGCGGTTGAAATTTACGTGTTTGCAATTATTTTAATCTTTGTGTAGGACTCTATACTCACGCAACAACTCAAAACTAATTAATCACATAAGCGAATCACTAAGTATCCAAAAAAAAAATCTACTACGAGTCCGCTATGAGTTTCTAAGTTTGTATGTGAATTGGAACACTACTGATGGCTTATATAGAATGATCGCTATGAGTTGTGAATTTGGACACGCAGATTGGCCAACCTAAATGAGGAAGAATATAAAGCCCCTAAACCTGTGGGAGGGGTGCGAGGTCAGTGAAAATTTTGTTTGCCTAGTTGGCCCTTCTAGAATCCAACATCCTGACCTCTCATTGCCCCCCCCCCCAAATTTTTTGGATTTTCCCGGGCTGGGAGTTATACACACATCCGTATGCCATGAGTTACCGGAAACTCTATTCTACCATCTTGTGGGCGTGTAGGACCTTACACTTGAGTTGGTTTTATTTACTTATTATTTATTGTATTGAATAAAATCATTAACAATCTCAAAAGAATTGTTGTTATATTAAATTTTGAATAAGATATTTATGATTATTTTTAATACTGAATAAATTAGGTAATCATAATAAAACGTTAAATACAAATAAATTTTATATTTTATAGATTTTACTCAAATTAAATTGCTAGGTAAAAAATATTATTTACAATGAATGACTTAGTATGAAGTATAAAAAAAAAAAAAAAAATAAGTTGTCTTTTAATGAAGATAAAATTGTAACAATGTTTTGTTTTTTTTAAAAAATGGTTCTGAAAAATCACTGTCTTAAGAAAAAGAACTGTAAATAGTAACGTGAAAACAAAGAGAACAATATTCTTCAAGAAAAAGAAAAAAAGAAAATGGGTTTTATATTTCAAAATGAAAAACGAAGAAAGAAAAAAAAGCTTTTTATAATTCCTTAAAACGTCCTGAGATGTGGTTGAAAGAAGAGAGAGGGGAGACAAAGACAATGAAAAAAAGTTTTTAAGAAAAGAGAAGAGACGAGTGGAATCAATTTGAAAATGAAAAGGAGTTTAAAAAAAATATATAATACTTTCCCACTTTCCTTTCAACGATAAAAGTTTAGAAAAAAAAAAAATAAAGTGTCGAACAACGATATATATTCAGACAAACATCAATAAAAAAGAAAATGAAAATAATTTTATTATATGAAAGAATGAATTGGGTAAAAGAAAACGAGCAGTTGTGATAAGTGATAAGAAATCGAGTGTGAAAGAGATGAACAGAGTTTATCTAGGGGTTTAAAAATACATATATAAAAGAGGTTGTTAAAAAAGAAAGATATATTTTAAGGAATCGCGCAGATGGTAATATGAAGATTTTACTTCCATGTTATATGTAATTGTAAAGTTGAAAGACCTGATTAACTATTATATCGCCTCTTGAGTGCATTTGTTGTTAGTATTTAATTTAAAATAATCGCGAACTTTTTATATACTACGTTTTTATATTTTCTGTCATAAATCATAAATTTGAAACCTTCCATAATGAACTTAGAATAATACTATATATAGAAGGAGCATAGAATCAAAACAACAAGCAATTACTGATAAGGGACTGAAGCCAACTTTCGCCGAGGGGTTGTGTCCCTTAGACCAGGGGACCAACAAAACAACACTCTTTTTTTTCATTTAAGCTGGAGAAGGTTGGCCACGCTTTAGTAACTATTCAAAGCCCGCTCACAAACGTCAAGAAAACAAGCCCTGCCATTGGTTATTGTTTACGTTTCACTCTGACGTCATTTTTTTCAACTCGCCCGTCATGATATAATAAACATTATTTTTAGCATATTTCAAACTAAAATAAGATAAAACACAAAAAAAAA
>KZ651340.1:476631-490108 GCA_001010745.2 Gerris buenoi
AGGGATGTGCCACGCAAGCGTGACACATAGGAACTGTTCCAACACCAGACAAACGTCACAAAGATGTTGGCTCGGCAAAACGCCATGTCCTGCATCGTTTCGTCGCATTCGACTCATCAGGGGCCCGACGATGCCCACCCAACTCTGGACCTATACTATACTGATGAGTCGAATGCGACGAAACGATGCAGGACATGGCGTTTTGCCGAGCCAATATCTTAGTGACGTATTGTCTGGTGTTGGAACAGTTCATATGTGTCACGCTTGCGTGGCACATCCCTTGGTCACTAACACTAATTGTATACCTTATTGCAGTGTGCATAATCACGGTATTACATTGTTGATAGTTAATAATCGAATACAAGATTTGTACTGGGCAAACAAAAAAACAAGAAATCAAGATAATAAAATCGTTGTAAAAATTAAATAAAATACACAACATGCAATAAATTATTAAAGGAAAGAATTTTTGTACAACAATTCCTTTGTTGTGTCTTTTTTTTACAAAAATGGTTTAGGAGTTTTGAATCTAGTCCATGCATAGTTTTTTTATGTTAATTATTAATTATTTATTATTACTATTATATATTTATTTGTTTTGTTATTTTGTTGTTAAATTACGAGTATTTTATATTTTTGTTAAGTAGTTAATCTATTTATTATATGCAATACAAATAATGTAATTATTATTTTATTGTTGTTTTGTTAGCGTGCCTATGTCGTGGTGTGTATACACTGTAGAGAACGCTTATTAAAAATACAAATAAATTGATGAAAGAAAGAGAAAACTGAAATAGACACAGCAAAGAACTAATGTAAAATATAGATGTACAGAACAGTCTTAAAAAATAAATGTATTAATGAAATGTCGGGATGTAAAGAAATTCCTTTTTATGAAGAAAAAATGGATTAAAAGATGTGTGAAAAAGTGGACATTAAAACAAAGAGTTGGGTTAAAACAGAAGTAGCCTTCAACAAATTTGGAGGAGAAATACAGTTCTAGACGAAAAAGTCTCAGAAGAATTGTTGTACGGGGTTCAACTCGGCGAAAAGAAAGATAAAATTATTTAAGTAAAAGAAAGAACTCGGATGAGAGAAGAGGGGTGCGGTGTTAAAAGCCTCAAAAAAGTTGAGTCCTTCCCACTCTTTAGTAAAATTGGGTGTGGAAGTTAAAGAGAAACGGACATGAAGGGAGATTGGGCCCGGGGAGAGGGCTATGTCCGCATTAGGGCGGAATATTGAGGGGACTGTGTCCTTTCACTGCGGCCTTAACCTCCCCCTATCTAACCAAGCGCCAAAATTGGTCTGAAAATTCTCTCTGCCACATCCCCCCTTTTACTACCTTTTTGGTAAAAACAAGGGTTTTTTTCGGTCGAGTTTTACGTTTCACTAAGTAACGTCGCCGTTCTTCTTCCATAGTGTTTTAGAAATAAGCCCTTTTTTGATTTTATTTATACAAATATATACCCTTGTATTGGATTAGGAGTTTTTTCCCAGGTGGCCGGTTTCTTTTTTTGTAAAGAAACATTATTTTTGGTTCCTATGTTTTTAACTTTTCGCCTCTTACTTTTTTTCGGTTGTTTATCATTTGAATATTTCTTTTGTTTCTTTCTGTCAACTGTATTTCTTTGAAAAACGTCTGTTTCTTTTTTTATGGAAAATATTTACGTAGAAAACATCATTTTCTTATTTTGAGAAGTTAAGCAAGGATTTATAAATTGAAAAAATAAAATACATATTCTTCGCTTTTTATGTAAAAAAGTATACCATTAAAAATAATCCGGAGATAATACCCAGGTCGCGGTCGTTCTGTACTCCATTTATTACTACTTCTTCTTCTTCTTCTTCTAAACAACCTTAAGCCTTCAAAAGTCAAGACACGAGCCGAGTATAGGTCTCTGCGCATGCCCAGTCTACAGAGCGCTTGCGCATCTCTGACTAGGCCTGCGCAATGACAATGACCAATGCTCGGTTCCTTTCCACTGTTCGGTTCGGCAGTCTGGACGAGGCTTTAAGTGTAGAATACGCGTCAGGATTCTATATAGTAGGTCATTCTCTCCATATGTTCAAGCCATCCTCTGAACCTTTTGAGCCTAACTATATTGCTTTCGAGCTTACTGAAGGTAACGGAAGCTATGCGATCGTTCCGAAGAACAAAATATTTGATGTCTCCGGTATCACAAATTCCAACTCATAAATCCGTATCAGACATCAGTGAACTGTATATACACGGTCTTAATCCCGCTATATTGGTCCCGTATCTGTCGTCGGTATATCGCTCAATTTTTGCGAACCAACATTATTATAGGTTAACTATTTTATAGGACACTCAGATTTTTATCTATTTATATATTTTATCTACAATTGATACGTAATATAAACATTACATCTCTGTTTAGATTCGTAGAAAGTTATTCTTTACACACCTGTATTAATTGCGCATGCGTGTCTCATTGTTTTGAACAATTCCTCTTTTTTTCCACTCTAGTGACGTAAAGAAGAAGAATTCCTCTTTTTTTCCACTCTAGTGACGTAAAGAAGAAGAATTATCAACTTTACACACGATTAGCGAGTTTCTTTTTATATTTAACATAACTAATAACTAATTTGATGTTTATTTAATAAAAGTAACTGTTTGTATCGAGTTATGTTTTTGAATGAGTGATTTAAGTGTTTATGAAGAATATGAGGAGAATAATAGGCCTTCCGAAATAATTAATTCGGCACAAAATACAACTAACGAATTAATGTCATCTTTATCAAAAGAGAAATACTGAAATACGAGCTTACATACAGGAAGATTATTATTTTTTTTCTGCATTTATTATTAAAATCTAAGAATCGTAGATAAAGTACGGTACGCAACTCGTGCGAAAACGGCATTTTGCATTGCTCGTGTGGTTTTTACTACCCTCGCTATCGCTCGGGTGTAAACTACACACTCGCATGAAAAATGCTACTTTCCACACTCGACGCGTAATGTACTATTATTTTATATCGCAGTATTAATCTTTTACACTCTTGTATTTAACTTTTCTTATTTCAAACTCTTGCAATTAAGTTTTACCTACTACCCGACTACCTAGAAGTCACAGCTTATGCATCTACGACTCAAATAAAATATTCAGTTAATTAACTAATTTTAGTTTATTAATTAATTAACTATTAAAGGTAAAACTGAAGAATATGAGGCGTTAATAAAAAATGGCGAGGCCTCACTCCAACGTATTTTTTTATTTTTTATTTATTTATTTAATTTTTTTTTTTTTGACAAAGGGATATCAACTCCCCTATGAACAAATCATACATATATAATTTCTCTAATGTTTAAATCGTACAAATCTACTGTTTGACAAAGGAATATTATCTCTCAAGAGTATAAATTAAGTTGTACCGCCAATTAATCTCCTTAAATTAATCTCCTTCAATTAAGTCCTATTAATTTTTTTTATCTCCAAATGTTGTAACTTAATTTGACCCACTTCTCGACTACTTAGAAAGTCGCAACTTTCACAAATCATGTATTTCCTGACGAAAATACAATAATTATTCATGATTAATTAATTAAATTGAAATTATGAATAAATAAAAAAGTCTATAAAAGAGTTTCATTATTTTTTTTTTTTATTAACTTGTTTCATACTTACTGGTAGTAGTTATAAGGTTTTTTTTGGTACTTATAATCCATTATGAAGTGAATAACAGATAGTAAATGTTATTGTTTGCTTCCTTCGTATTGGAATTAAAGAATTATTATTGTTTGTTACAGTACAACAGCAGCGGACGGGTTCCTACGGCCTCATCACCGGCTAATACCTCATCCTCGGCCAGTTCTACAGGGGGCGGACAGGCCAACGGACATGGCACTCAGGTCACAGTCAACGGTACCCTTGTACCCGGCTCACAACAACTATCCAAAACTAACCTGTATATACACGGTCTTAATCCCACTACCACGGACAAGGAGCTTTACAACATGTGCTCCCAGTAAGTACTATTTACTTTCTTTTATTTTAAATTAAGTCCATGATATTATGCTATACATTAAGTCCATGATATTAAGCTATACATTAAGTCCATGATATCAAGCTATACATTAAGTACATGACATTAAGTCCATGATATCAAGCTATACATTAAGTCCCTGATATTAAGCTATACATTAAGTCCATGACATTAAAGGCTCGGCCACATAGAAAGCTACGCTATGCGAGCTAGGCTAGCTTAGCGTCGCGTTCTGTGTGGCCACCTCCATTAAATATCATAGAACGGAAATTTTCAAATATAGCTAGCATAGCTAGCTCGCGTAGCTAGCTCGCGTAGCGTCGCTTTCTGTGTGTCCGGACCTTAAGTCCATGATATCAAGCTATACATTAAGTCCATGATATTAAGCTTTACATTAAATCCATTATATTAAGCTATACATTTCAGCATCAGTAGAAAACTTGGTACTTCTTTATATTGTTACTCCCCTATGTGATTTTAGAATATAAATGACTAACTAAATAAATTAGGACAAAGTTATGTTTAGTCCAATGTACTTTGGGACAAAGGAATATCACACTTTTGTTTTATAAGGGGAGTAACAATCTAAAGAATAATATTCTGTATACCTTCTTTAGATTTTTACTCCCCTCTGTTTTCTTTGTAAAGGGAGTAACAATCTAAAGAAGTGCCGAAAACTTTACGGATTGAAGGCAACTGCCTCTCTGTACAGAATAAATGCCTCTCTGTACAGAATACTAGTTCATTTATTAAAGCAGATTTTGGCGATAAGGCAATCAATGTCTGTCATAAGATAAATAGAGTTAAATTAGTACGTACATGTCTTCTCTCGGCAATTAAAACAAGTTATAATATGCACACATACACATACATATAATACGCAGATTTCTTTGAAAATTCACTCATTAAGTCATGGTTCATGACTTAACTTTTTTAATTTCAATCTTTTAAATTACATTTATCAAGATGGTATATAATTCTTTTTGTTTGAGTTGCTTTTAATTAATAATTGTTGTATCAAATTATTTTTTTTTATACCTACTCTAATTAATAATAATCTTTCCGTTTCAAAGTTGAAGAAAAAAACCCTACCGTTATAACCCTTTTAAAAAATATAACCCATTACATCTCTCATAAATTCCTCGAGTGCCTTTTTTTTATTACTTTTTTTTTTACTTTCTCGTGATATATTCATTCTAACCTAATAAATTAATCTTTTCTTTCCACAAATTATACAGAATTGTCCAGTTAAATTGCCTACGATGTGTTTTTTTTTCTTCTGCTTTTTTTTTTCGTTTACTACTAATACAATTATTAAGAGTGTATGAGATATGTAACCGACTATTATAACTATTAATAATATTCAAAAAGTCAACTCCGCCCTCTTTGTATTTAATTTGCGTGGTGTATATTATAGTTATTTACTCAAGTAAGAAACGTTGTTCCGGTGTGTTCAGTTTAGAAGTTTTTTTTTAACTTTTCTTGTCTTTTTTTTTTGCTTGTTTATTTTTATAACCTTTTTATTCTTTTGTCTGTACTTATAACCTTTTTTTATCAAGTCTAGCAATAACTAGTTGTGTATATCCTTTTTTTAAAAATATTTTGAATAAAATAAAATTAAACATAGATCTTCATGTAATTCTTTTTATATTTTGATGAGGATTATAGGGTTTGTTTATATTTAAGGTGTAATATATTACTAAATTATAGGGAGGAAATCCATCTTTTAAATTAAAGCTATTTCTTTACTTTTCCTCACGTCTGTATGTGTTTTTGTAAGAATTTATGTGTGTTATCGTTATCGTCGTAGCGCCTAGGATGTTTCACCTAGAGAGTTGAAACTTTGTAGAAAAATCAGTCCTTACTTCTAGCCCGGATAATCAACATTTTTTGCCATGCTGACTCTGCAAACATTTAGAAAAAATCTAAAAGTGGTCCGATCCAGTTTAAATATGGCACGAATGTACCTCTCTGCATGACAAACAAATCTACCAAATTTAATTTTGATATTGGCCGCTATTTTGAAGTTTGATGGTTACCGAAAGTATAAATATTTTTTAACATTAGCACATCGTTGGAACCAGTAAAATATAAGGAACAAAGATATATTTTATTTCATACAAAAACTATTTTTAAATTGTTTTCTTTTTTTATCCTTCAGCAAGGATCTCTTTTAATATTTTTTGAAGATGGAGCGTAGAGCAGAAAAAATAAGAAGAGGAGGAAAAAATAATAATAGAATTATTATGAAAAAAAAAAAAAAAAAAAAAAAAAAAAAAAATCTGAATGGGACCAGGCTATTTCCGAGTTATTTGAGCAAATGAGGGTTAAAACGATGTCTTGGGGGAAGAATAGAGGGTCTTTGAAAAACACGCACGCGTGTTGGAATGCGCCAGGTTCTTTGAACTCACAGTGTTGTTGTAGAAGTTGTAAAGGAGAAAAAAATCACCAATAGAGGGGGAAGTTAGTTAATAGAAGGGTTCACCTGCCCCACCCTTTTACCTGACTCTTTTGACGCTGATTAAGTTCTAACATAAATATAAATATACTGCACAAAGTCCCGAAATAGAAACGAGATGTTAATTTTCAATAGTTAGCTGACAAGTGGACATTTTCATCAGTTTTAGATATTAGATCTGAAAAAGTTGTTATTTTAAGACAATTAAAGACAATGACAAAAACCAATGGCAAAAATTATGGGAATCAATACTGAAAATAACAAAATTGAAAGATAAAAGATATTAAACCAGATGTAGTCTTATGGAAAACATGTTACAGGATAAACAGACATGAGGAAACAGCACTATGTAGACTTATACAAGGATATACTCGACAAACACATAGTTATCTAGTTTCAAGAAATACAGACCATCTAAATTGTCGACTTTGTGATGACGCACTATCAGTATGACATTAAATTAACATTTGCCAAAAAAAAATAGATTTTTAATATTTCACTCCTTGTTACCTACTCCAGCTTTGCCAGATTTTCTGCCATTTTTATTACCTTAAATTATTAAAGATTCAAGAACATTTAACAAAACAATTGTCGCTTTGTTAATTTTTATTACAGAAAATATAACACCTTATTTTATTCAAGTATAAAAATACAAAGAAAAAAAAAAGTAAAAAAAAGTGGAACTACGGAAGGAACCCGTAGAATCAAAAAAATACTTCAAGAGGAAATGAAAAATTAAGAAAACCTACTACTTTCCATAATTAAACCATCCAATCATATTGTTTCTTTTAAGAAGCGATAATTAAAAAAATAAAAATAAAATTAATAGCAAAAAATATTTGAAAAAATATTAAATTTTCACTTATAGTTTGTGTTATAAAGGAGTGTTATAGAGCATTTAAATAATTATAGGTTGTTTTTATAAAAAAAAAAGGAAAAAACGAAGAGCAGAGTGACTAAATTATGTAGATTATTAACGTGAATTCCTGATATATATTTAGTGTTAAGCTTGTGTAAACTACATCACCTTAACGTTGTGGTGAGGTGATTGTACTGTTAAAAGTTTATTGTTCATGTTTTTATAAAATCTTTAAAAAAAAAATAAAATAAAAATAACATTTACATGGTCGAACTAAGACTCTGTTGTTAATACTCTGTCGGATAAAACTTGAACTAAACATTTTCTTATATACTATCTATATATATGTATGTATATATATATATAGGGTGACTGGCGATAAAGTTTGGAAAAGATATAGGGCGATAGTACACCTCATGCGTAGTTTACATTACTTGAAAAGGTCTTNTAAAAATGTACATAATTTTATCAAAATGTAGCATAAATATAATTCTTCTTGATGGAGAATCGTACCCGACCTTTTAATATTTCGAAGACTAGATTTTACCTGGAAAACTAAGTGTATAATTAAATTCGTGGGCTTAAATTTTAGATTTTTTACTTTCTTATTTAAAGAGAAAGTATTGTGATGTGTGAAAATTCAATTTTGATATTTTGATGGATTTACACGTTTTGAAGTCCCCCGAGTCGAAATATGTGGTTGGAAAATTTCTGGTTTTTTAGTGTTAAACGTGGACGAAGAGATGCCGGGTTCGATTCCCCGCCGAGGAGATGTTATTTTTATAATATATTTTGATAAAATTTGCAATAATAATTATTAAATGCATCTACGAAAACTAATAAGAAAACACTGGGATAAGTAATTATGAACTCGTATATCAGAAAGTTTGTCTGAGTTGTCTCGGACGGATTTTTAAATTATAAATTTATTATTTATTTATTACATTTTTTGGGAATGAAAATTCAGAAAGTTTTCTTCAAGTTAGTAGTACCGTTTTATTTTAAATAAATAAAATTTTATTTTTGTGAAGAAAAATAAATCTTAATGGTTTTTTTTTTTAAGTCTTTTTACATTAGAAAAAAAATTGACGCTTTAATCACAATATATATTAAAAAAATACACTGAAGACAAAGGAAAGGCGCTGAATAGAGGAAGAGATATAAAGCATTTAATTTTTTTCCTTCAGGCTAGATTTTTCATTAACAGAACACTTATTTCGTGATTTTAAAATATGAAATATAAGAAAAGAGGGGAAAAAATCCAGAAAATTAAAATAAAAAATTTAAACGAAACAAAAAAAATAGCAAAAGAGCCTTAGGCTGGGTATGGAAGTGGACCCATTTTTGTCATAAATAAATATTTGCAATTTATAGTGGTCTTTACTTTAAAAATTAAAAGGCGTAAGAAAAAAAAATGAAATGAGAGATGTTATACTGAAGATTAAGAGTGGAACTGGAGTTGATTTCAATAGAATAATGAAAAATGGAAAATCTCACCACAAAATGAATGTTTACTTCTCGAAGCTAGTTCGGCTTCTCGGCCATAATCAGTGCGTCTTCAATAAGAGTATAAACTGATGAAGCTATATTTATACTATAATGTAGGCATTGATTATGGCCGAAAACTAGGTAGTTTTGAGAAGTAAACAGTCATTTTTTGTAGAGGATTTTCGCTATCCATTATTGTATAGATGTTATACTTGTTATAAGACAGAAATCCATTTTAGACATTAGTGAACATTTTTGGATCCGTGTCTGTCTGTCGGTTTGTCGCTCAATTTTTGCTAACAAGCATATCTTAAAAACTGATTGTCCCATTGTATTGAAATTTGGATGATAGGTCATAATTAGTCCATTGTTAGTCCCATATAAGTTTCAACCTTCTGCACCCATTTGTTTCTCTTCAATACATACATTTATTTACAGCTTCAAAAGTACTTATCTGATTTGTATGAAAATTGTGTAGTTTAACGAAAGTAGCCTGCAGATAGCCCCAGACTAATTTAGACCGTCAGCGTCTGTTCTCTTTAAATTTTGCTACATTAATACTTTATTTTAGAATTTCTTGTTGAATGGACATTCATTAGGTGTAATAAATAGTTATTTATGCACCTAGGGAGTAAAGTAAGCCATTATTCCCTGAGCGAAAAAGTTGATTCTTGAGGCGAAGCCGAAGGAATCACGTCCCTAAATCCCGAGGCGAAGCCGAGGGAATTAGACTTTTTAATTCCCGAGGCGTAGCCAAGGGAATAACGCTAATTAGCTCCCGAGGCGAAGCCAAGGGAGATAATTATCGCGAAGGGAATAATGGCACTTTACTCACGAGGTACATACAATATTTTATCTCCTGTAGGAAGTAAATACATATTTTCGTTCATTGCACAGTTTTTATTTATTATTTTAATAAATAACAATAATTATTAGCACTTTTAATAGCAGATATAAGAGATTCAGTATTAAAAACAAATAAGAATTGGAATTAAACTCAAATAGAAGGTTACTTAGATGCAGGTTATAAACATAGATAAACATGGTCGTAAAAGCAGTGACGCCAACCTGATTTCAACATCTTCATTACATTAACCATTCATTTTCTACTATTTATAAAATAATTAAGTTGCAATCTTTACTTTTTCGCCCTACTTTTTACTTGTTCTCCCTACTTTTTGATTCCTTACTTTTTGATTGGAGGAAAAGACCTGCTTTAGTCCCTCTAAACTAATTCAAAATCATAACTTTTTTACCCTACTGGAGATAAAACAATTTTATTTACTTTTTCTTGCATGAGACGTTTCGACCCTTACAGGGTCATCTTCAAGTCATCGATCTTTATTCTCATGTAAGAAAAAGTTAGTAAAATTGTTTTTATTACACCTAAAGAATGTCCATTCAACAAGAAATTCTAAAATTTTGAAAGGTGTAAATCTCAACGTTTATAAAAAAAAATACTTTATTTTATTTAAAAAATCAAACAAAGGAATATCCCAATTCTGTTGTTCCTGTTGTAAGGGGAGTAACGGTCTAAAGATGAACACTCCATACACCTTCTTTAGATTGTTACTCCCTTTAGTTTTTTATGTAAGGGGAGTAAGAATCTAAAGAAGTGCCTGTATTTCTATTATTTAATTAGTTTTAAATTAAAATTATACAGTTTCATATTATTTTAGTGTAAGTTCGATTAATGTAAACGTATAAAAATTTACAATACAGTAGTCTGCAGATTCTTTATGAGAAATCCTGCGCCTCTTTTTTTTAACGTTAAATTATTACAGGCTGAAAAGGATGTTATAGAAATTTCCTGTATGTATATAAAATGTAATATATCGCTTCGTTGTGAATAAATTCTAAATGTTTTGGGATATACTGACTTGTTTATACCCAGCCAATAATAATGGTTTGGTACGTCGTATTTTTTTTCTTTGTTGTTCAAATTTATACGGCTCTTTTCCTTTCTCCTTCTTGCCCTCTCTTTTACTTTATCGTAGATTTAGTCTTTTTTTCTTTATGTCACACTTCAGACGGTTTTTATATACTTGGTAAATTCAAATAATAAATAGTTGTTTATCGTATATTTAAACAATTTTATTTTTAAGGTGAGATCGTAAGACATTTTTTTGAAATCGATTTTTTTATGTGAGAAGAAAAATCCATAATAACAGATCAGATAAAGAATAAGATAATTTTTAAAATAAAAATAGCACTATATTCTTAGAAAGCAAAATTTATTTTGCTTGTAAGATTTTTTTTTGCAATTTTATTTACAGTTAATTAATTAAATGTAAAGCGTGTAAAGCGTGCAAACGAAAGTGTAATTACACGATAGTTTTAAAACCTTCTGAAAAAATCTAATAAATAAAGCGTGTTCGGCGGGAAAGTACGCCCAGAATTATGTATACATCATAGAGTATATATATATATATAGAATTATATGTGTAAGTTAGAATTTAAGTTACGAAGCTATGTTCGTGTTTTGTCCGGCTACCATCAAATTGATTTTTGGTTTACTAAACTAATTCCGTACTCAGGATCATGAAAATAACATAATCCACTATAAAGGGCTGGACTTGGCCGCTCTCCACCGGTTTGTTTTTTTCAAATGCCTATTGCCAAGTCATGTCCCGCAGAGGAACTTAGCTGACCGACCTTATATTCTTAAAAGGCACCAAATGATTTACTCATACACAAAATCCTAGCTTGATGTTAGATAGACACTTTTTTGCACGCTTTCTCCTGGACTATCAACCCACTAACATGTACAATATACTTACTTCACAAATAAGCTAACATTTTCTAGTTAAAACATACATGTTTCATGTCATCTTTAATTTCAGCTAAANATAAATAAGTAAGTATTTTAAAGTTACATTAAAACTATCAATGTTATTTCAATAGGTGTCTCGGAACTTTTCCTCAACAAATACATAACTCCAAAATGTTAAAATATGAATAAATTATTTATTCTATATTAAGTTATTATTGTTGCGAATTTCCACCTCAATCGGCGTAAAAGTTTTTAAGTTCAAAAATCGATATACGTTCAAAATGGCAATAGATATCAAAACAAAATTCAGTTAAAATGTTTTACTGATAACATTTCAGAGCAATTGGATTTTTAAAATGTTTGCTGACTCAGGAAAATTATTTAGGGATGTCACTAATTTATGGTTTTCCGGGCAGCCCAACTACATGTAAGGACTGATTTCTGTACCCAGTTTCAACTCTCTAGCTTAAAAACTATATGGGAGTTATGCGTGACACAGACATCCAGCTGAAACCCACGCAAATGGTTTTAAAAAACACTCACAATTGATAAATACATTGAAATCACTGTTTCCGAGCTTAACGAATGTAACGAAAGCCATGAGATCGTTCTGAAAAGCAAAAAAAGTCGTCTCCAATTCCAATAATTTCAAGGCAAATATCAGTTTCAGACGTAGGGAACATTTTTGTTTCCGTCAGTCTGTCGGTCATTTTTTTGTGAAGTAACATATCTTAACATTCGATATGAACAGTTAAATGAATGTTTACTTCTCGAAGCTAGTTCGGCTTCTCGGCCATAATCAGTGCGTCTTCAATAAGAGTATAAACTGATGAAGCTATATTTATACTATAATGTAGGCATTGATTATGGCCGAAAACTAGGTAGTTTTGAGAAGTAAACAGTCATTTTTTGTAGAGGATTTTCGCTATCCATTATTGTATAGATGTTATACTTGTTATAAGACAGAAATCCATTTTAGACATTAGTGAACATTTTTGGATCCGTGTCTGTCTGTCGGTTTGTCGCTCAATTTTTGCTAACAAGCATATCTTAAAAACTGATTGTCCCATTGTATTGAAATTTGGATGATAGGTCATAATTAGTCCATTGTTAGTCCCATATAAGTTTCAACCTTCTGCACCCATTTGTTTCTCTTCAATACATACATTTATTTACAGCTTCAAAAGTACTTATCTGATTTGTATGAAAATTGTGTAGTTTAACGAAAGTAGCCTGCAGATAGCCCCAGACTAATTTAGACCGTCAGCGTCTGTTCTCTTTAAATTTTGCTACATTAATACTTTATTTTAGAATTTCTTGTTGAATGGACATTCATTAGGTGTAATAAATAGTTATTTATGCACCTAGGGAGTAAAGTAAGCCATTATTCCCTGAGCGAAAAAGTTGATTCTTGAGGCGAAGCCGAAGGAATCACGTCCCTAAATCCCGAGGCGAAGCCGAGGGAATTAGACTTTTTAATTCCCGAGTTGTAGCCAAGGGAATAACGCTAATTAGCTCCTGAGGCGAAGCCGAGGGAGATAATTATCGCGAAGGTAATAATGGCACTTTAGTCACGAGGTACATACAATATTTTATCTCCTGTAGTAAGTAAATACACATTTTCGTTCATTGCACAGTTTTTATTTATTATTTTAATAAATAACAATAATTACAGTTTTAATAGCAGATATTAGACATTCAGTACCAAAAACAAATAAGCATTGGAATTAAACTCAAATAGAAGGTTACTTAGATGCAGGTTATAAACATAGATAAACATGGTCGTAAAAGCAGTGACGCCAACCTGATTTCAACATCTTCATTACATTAACCATTCATTTTCTACTATTTATAAAATAATTAAGTTGCAATCTTTACTTTTTCGCCCTACTTT
>KZ651340.1:552709-562915 GCA_001010745.2 Gerris buenoi
AAAAAAAAAAAAAAAAAAAAAAAAAAAAAAAAAAAAAAAAAAAAAAAAAAAAAAACTGCAGCAGAGCATTGATCATCCAAACTACAGTAAGATTTACTAAAGTTTTGACTTTTGACACTCAGATTGTCCAACCTAAATGATGAAATAAATAATGCCACTAGGCTTGTAGGAGGGGTGGGGCCGGTGACATTTTTGTTTGCCTAGTTGGACCGACCTTCTAAAATTCAAAATCCTGACTTCTCATTGGCTCCCCACGGATTTTCCCGTGCTGCCAAAAGTAAAAACTTTAGGAAATCTTACTGTAATTTTGTTTAAGGTGGTTCGGATAATCAAATTTTACCAAAAAGAAGAAAAAAAATAAAGAAAAAATGTGAAATAACTCAATCACGTTTGTTCAAAAAGCATCTTTGTTTATTTATCTATAGTACGTAGTTAAAAATATAATTATACAGCTAACAACACTCTTATTAAGAATCAATTAAGCAGAGGCTTTTGATTTTTTTTTTTCTTCTATGAAGTCAGTTAATTGTATAGGTCAGGATAATTGTAGGTTTAGATAACTGACGGTCAGATAATCTATGCTCTGATTTAGCAAAAGTACTATACAATATATTCATATACAGAAAAATAAGATTATTCCAATTTTTATGGATATGTTTGCAATAGAGTGAACATAAAGTAGAAATTATTTAACTTTAATAAGCTAAGTTATTTAAAAGTTAAAGGTAAACTATCATCAATCTATATTCATATTTGACTGGAAACTATTTCTTAAGATGGTTTGTCTTGTTTTAGTTACCAATCTTTAATCATTTTCAATATTACTTACTTGGAGGGGCTATATACGGTGTTACAAAAACAGTGCTCTCTCTCAACTGTATCCCGAACTGACTAGTAACAATGCAACAAACGTAATTCCCTGCATCGCTTGATTTAGTCCTGTTAATGATAAGTTTTCCAGAGAATTCATTTCCTCTCCTTTCAAACGGATACCAGTCCAAAGGCTAAAACAATGTTACCAATGAGTTGTTAAATATATACATTTAATATGTTAAATAGAAACATATTTAATTTTTCTTTAAAGGATCGCTCCAGTTAAGTTTAACTAGCGACAAATTTTGATGTTTAAAATTCAGGATCATTTCAAGATTGCTATTTAAAAATACAAGCTATCAGGGATTCATATAAAAATGTTATTAAAATAAAACCTTTTGTCATATCTTTCAAAATACACATCCACACATCAAGTTTTTCACTTAAAGCTATTTGATTTGCAATTTACTAAACTCAAAGTCAGTTTTTGTATTACCTGATATGTTTTATTAAGATAAACAATGTGAGTTGGATTCCTCGGTTCAGATCTAGTCCTTGGTTCTGGTACTTGTTTAAACCATCGTACTATAGCAGGTACAAGACTCATTATTCTACATGAGAGACTCAGTTTAGTCATGGACATTACTTTAACTACAGGGCTGGGTGATTCCAGAAAGACTGGATCCGAGTGTATTTCAGCTGAAAATTAAATAGATATATTAGCATACAGTCAAAGATCAAGTTTTGAAAGAGAACAAGGGAGAGTAAAGAAAGAGTAAAACATTTATATACATTATATAGAACGTAACTTGTTGGAGCACAAGATGTAAAGTGAACAAGTGAGAGTAATAGTACATTACGTGTCGAGTGTAGAAAGTAGCATTTTGCATGCGAGTATGGTGTTTGCACCCGAGCGACAGCGAGGGTAGTAAAACCACACAAGCAATGCAAAATGCCGTTTTCACACGAGTTGCTTACCGTACTTTATCTACGATTGTTAGATTTTAATAATAAATACAGAAAAAAAATAAACTTCCTTTATGTAAGGTCGTATTTCTCTTTTAATAAAGATGACATCAATTCATTAGTTTTATTTTGTGCCAAATTAATTATTTCTGAAGGCGTATTATTCTTCTCATATTCGTCATTATCACTTAAATCACTCATTGATTTTCACAAAAAACTATACAAACAGTTACTTTTATTAAATAAACATCAAACTAGTTATGTTAAATGTAAACAAACTCGCTAATCGTGCGTGAAGTTGAAGAATTCTTCTTTACCGCGCTAGAGTGGTAAAGAAGAGGAATTCTTCAAAACTATGAGACACGCATGCGCAATTAATACAGGTGCGTAAAGAATCACTTTCTACGAATCTAAACAGAGATACAATGTCTATATTATGAATCAATCGTAGATAAAGAACATTTATATACTCCAGGGTTGAACGTAACTTGTTGGAGCACATGTATGCACTTGGGAGCCCACAACACGCTTATGAAATGCTGGCAAAACAAACAGCCCAAAATTAAAGGGACCTGTTTAAAAAGTAAGTGACTTTAATCAAGATATTTCTGATATTAGTTGTTATAAACTTTAAATAAATATTAGTGAATTGTTTTTGTTATAATACCTTTAAGAACAGTTACATGATAAGACATAAGATGCCTTGCTTCCAATGTGTAGCCTGGGGTGGCTGGAATTGTTGTTTCATAGCATGAATATAGTCCCCCTTGATTTAATTTGATCTTATCCAAACGAAGCCATGGTTTGCAATTGCTTCCACATAAAGGTAATCCTCTTCCACTACATTCACTGAATTTACATTTCTGAAAACAATATAGATTGATAAATTTGTACAAATAATAAATAGCTTTCCTCTTTCAAATGCCTATTGTAAAGCTATGTTCCGCAGACGAACTTAGCCAACCACATATTCTTAAAAGGCACTTAAAGATTAACTTGTACTCAAAATGCAAGCTTGATGTTAGTCAGAAACTTTTTTGCATGTTATCTCCTGAACTATAAGCATTAAAGCGTATGTATTTTAAATTCATGTTATTGTTCTTACCACGAAAGTCCACGTGATAATAGTTGAATTGATTTCTTCGTCATCATATCGACACTTAAGCCTGGTACTGCTTCCCTCAGTAAGAGTGAACTTATTCACCTCATCTTTCTTACTTTCCCATTCTTAAAAACAAAAGTAAACAAATTATTACATTTCAATAATACTCCAAGTTTGATTTTATACATTTGAGAAATTATATCCCTTTGTCAAAACAGTTCATTAGGGTGAGGCCTCGCCCACTTTTCTAAGCCCCTCCCCAAAAAAGCTATTGTGCTCCATATTTACCAAATTTATTAATTCCATAGATAATTAATTAAAATAGTCAAAAATAGTGTTTTTACTAAAACATTTTTTGCTTTTGAAGTGCTATAAACCATTGAGTTGTTCTACTGTTTTTTTGTTAGTGGGGTTATCTTGGGTTCATGAAATAAAAATCTTAGTATAGAAAACAATATAATATGTTAACTGTATTTATTTTATTGTAACTACCTCTAGAGATAAACAACTTGGTCAAAAACTTTGGCTTTTTGCAGCCCTGTCTTTGTTAAAAACCGGGACATTCTGGCGTCCAGAAAATAAAAGTTTCTTTGGGACATCAGGATTTTAAGTCCAAAACTGGGATGTCAAGTAACCCTATTTTTATAAATTAATTTTACCTAGTTATCTGACACCCTAATAAAGCAATAAATAAATAAATTAATTAATTTTCATTGAATCTTTAAATTCACTTCTTAATTGAATGATGTATTAAAACTCAGCACTTATTTAGCACTTTTTATAAAAATATAGAGGGGAGTAACAATCTAAAGAAGGTGTAGTGAATGTTCTTCTTTAGACTGTTACTCCCTTAATAAAACAGAAGTGTGATATTCCTTTGTCCAAAAAGTACATTGGACTAAACATCCCTTTTTCTTTATAGTTTTTTAGTCAAAGTCATATGTATATTCTAAAACAACATAGGGGAGTAACAATCTAAAGAAGTACCAAAACTCGCTCATAAAGTTTTTATAAATTTATTGTGTATTTTGATTCAATTGCAGGTATAGGTTGGATGTAGATTGTTTTGTCTTTATTTATTTATTTTTATCACTTTCTCATATAAAGAGAAAATATTGTGATAGCGCCAAAATTCAATTTTAAAATTTTGATGGATGTACTGTACACGTTTTAAAGTTCAACAGTCCAAAAAAGTCTGTCTGACGTCTGCGTAGACATGTGGAACCTAAACCATTGACCGATTTTGGCATACTTGTTTACAAAAATCTTACCTCGAGAAATTTATTTTAGCTCCTAATTCGGGGGCGCTACCCCCCAAAAACTTGGAAAAAACGTGAAAAGTATTTCTCGAAAATGGTGTCCGACGATTTTTATTAAATAAATCTAAAATGAAGTCCATTTAAATACAAATCTAATGATATAAGCAGTTTTCACGAGATTCCTGAAAAATAGCTTTAACCGAGGATGGTGAGAGACAGGGTTCAATTCGCCGCTTAGGAGAAATTATTTTTATCATAAATTTTGACGAAATAATTAAGTGTAACAACGAAAACTGAAAATTAATAAATGTAACTCACTGGGCTAAGTAATATATGAATTCGTATAAGAAATTTTGTCTGAGTTGTTTCGGACCGATTTTTTTATATTATGTGGTAGTGCTGTTCTGCATTTAACTAGTTTTTTTAAATTTACAATGCAGGTTTAGTTCTGCAGAAATTTCCAGTAAGTTGATGAAAATATTATATTCAATTAAGTGTCGACTGTTAGAATTTAAAAGAATGATGGTAAATGTGAATGAACTTCATTTTATCACAAGGGTTTTAACAACCTTAAATTTCGTTAGAAATATATTAACCCTCTGAATATACTTGAGGTAATGTTGTCCCATTTCCCCCTCTGTTTTCTTAAACCATGATTCTTGTATCCTGTTTTATTCTTGAAGGCGAGAAAGACTTATAGGCTATTTGACACATTTTGGATAGCATTAAAAAAGTTATTACCTTTACACCCTATCTGTATAGACTATATAGGGTCTGTAAATGGTTTCAAAATTAGCCTTGTAAAAACAAATTGATCGATGTCTTTGAATAGGAAGCAGACATTCTTGAAATGGAAATAGGTCTTTGTTTAGAACAACCCTCTTATTTGTTTATTAGCTCATAAATCTTTGAAACTATCAATTCTTACTGTATCAACAAACATCAACCTATTCCACAAGCCTATTCCACATTCATTTTTTCCTTTTTTTACCTTCGATTTATTTTCTCTCTCTCCGAGTCCTTCGCATATAATCTGTCTCAGGTAATTAATTAATAAAATAATAATACTAACTTGGTTTTTATGGGCTATAAATCTTTTATATTTTGCATTTTTGTTGTGTGAGGTGTGAGGGAAAATATTGTATTAATTGATATTAATTTTAAATAATTAATTAATTAGTAAAATTTAATTAATGAATTAATGTTTTTAGAATATTTTTGTATTAGTAGAGAGTTTCAGCTCGACTGGATGACTGGAAGAGGGTTAACTAGCCTTCCAAAGATATTGACGACAGGCAGGCAACCAGCCACAAAAGTGAAGTATTAATATGAAGGATTTAAAAATACTATCATAATAATAACTTATTTAGTTATTAGATATAATATGTAATATGTACAAATTAAAAATAATTAATATGAACGGGTTATAAGTATATTATATCATATTTATTTGTTACTTTGTCAAAATTTGATTTTGATAGATTTACACGTTTTGAGTTCCCCTGAGTCCATAAAAGTTATTATTATTATTATTATTTATTTTGTTTAAAAAAATATATGACCCATACACTTCGTACTAAACTTTCTATATAAACGAGTGTATATATTATTTTTTCTTTTTATTAATAATTATTATTGAAAATTTTATCAAAATTTATTTTAAAAATTGGTCTTCCCACAGGCGGAGAATCTAAATCAAACCTTATAAAACCTTATTTATATCGTCTGTTGTTTTGAGCTACTTTTTGAGGAAATAGATTTTTCCCGGGAATAAATGGTTATAGATTCGTATTTTATTCTTTCACGTTTTTCAGAATTTGGGAGGAGGGAGGTTTCGACAATACTCTGATGCAAATATATATGTTAAATGGTTTTAATTACTACTTGCGTACTTTAGATTAAGTTGTAATATTGGTAGTATAAAATCAAATAAAATATATTATATTTATATCTTTAACAAAAATTAAATAAATAATACAAAAATTATTTATAATAATAACAACAACACTTAATAATAAACATCAATACATACTAACCGGAGTATGATTTGGGTGTTTCAACTTCTAATTCAAATTCAGATGACGTCACAATGGCTAAAATCGCCGCCAGTAGCGCTGCTCCATAACAGACTACGCTTAACTTTTCCATCGTACCATATCAATTTTGAGTGATTTTCAGCATCAAATAATAAAAAATAAAAAAAGAACGATCTATTATCTATAATAATGTTTTAAGTGATTTTTTAAAATATCAGACGCGTTTTTCTTTTTTAGGTTTAATTTAAATTGGATATTAGGTTAGCACTGTTTTTATAAAATTATAAGAAAAGGGTTTAACCTTTAAAACTACGTAATATAATTGTAACCGTTCTTATTAATATAGATTAGTTTTCTTAATTAATAAAAATACCGGCAGCTAATTTGATAAATATAGTAAACACAATTGACTAAAATGAGATCTTATCATTTGAAGATAAGTTTTGACAAATAAGTACGATCTTACTATGGAGCACTTAAAGAAATATTACAGGAATGCGTGTATGATGCAGGAAGCTAAAAAACATATGTGAAGCTGCTTGGATTACAAGGTATACTGGGAAGAAAAACGGTAGTTCTGTTTTGTTATTGTTTTCGTAAAGGGGTGGGATGTGGGAACCTCTTCAGTCCTTTTTCTTTCTCATTTCCTCTTTCACGTCACTTCTATACTTCAGTTGTTCCTTCTCATTCCTTCATACGTCGCCCTTATGCGAGAGAACTGGAGTGCCCTTTCACTCACTCTTTGTATATGGTATAAACTAAATATAGATTGCCCTCATCTATATATGTATATTATGCATTCTTTCGCGGTTATAACAACATATGCGCTCTATAAACAAATAGGTACTAACAATATACTAAACATCGCATTACTTCCGCTTTTTTATTATTTCAATCCCTCTAGTTTTGAAATGACAGCACAGATGTGATCAAGTACTTTTAGAACTGCCTATCTATAAGCTTCTGTGAGGACTTGTACGTGATATTCCGAACTACCTTTTTATCTACTTGCAATGTTTCACCAAGCTTAGAGTCCTCAAGCTACTTTTTTTTCTTCTTTTTTTCTAGGTAATTTTCTGTTTTGTACAAGTCAATTTATTTTTTTGTTGTTAAAAAATCGTTAAACATTCATAAAAATATAGTTTCCGTCTTTTGTCGTGTTCACTATATAATATGTTATTATGAATTAAAAAGGAACTCCTACTATAGATGGAATGTTTCTAAATTTATTATTTTATAATTAAATTTATTGTTATTATTATTATTTATTTTTTTCTACAATTTTTCATTGTTTATTCCCCTTTCAAGATACACGAGACTGCTCTATATTGGCTATTGACCATATTATCAATTTTTCATCTTTAAATATGCTCATTTGTGCTGTCTTTAAGCTAATTGAGCTAAAAAATCAGAATTAAGCATTAATAACCTTTGTCTTAAAATTACGATATGGGTAAAACCGACAAACACAAATAAAGTACATATTAATATTAAGGTTATATTAAATTAAGAGGTTAATATTAAGATTGTAGACCTTAAATAAAAACCATGGCAAATTATGTGCCCCTTTGTTATTTAAAGCATTGTTGTTGGCACTAATTGCACGAGTTGTCCTTTCTGAGTGACCTTTATTGTTCAAGGAAGGAGTTTCGTAGTTCCGTGTAATCAATACGATTCGCGTACGCAAGGTCTCAAGCTAAAAGTTTAAAGAGTGGCTCTTAATTCCATAATTCTTTAATTGTGTATGATGGGGTTAGAGGTTAGAGATAATACAAAATTTTTTAAGAAATGATTAATAATCTGTAGATGTTATGTGCTATAAACATTATGTTTTTACGTAAATAGGTAATTACATATCTTGGTTTAGTTATTAAAAACCCGCAGAAGACTTAGTTACATTTGATATATCATGTTGGCAACACTGTTTAGGTTTGACATATGTTGAAATTTTTGATAAGATTCGTTTTTGAAGTTAAAAGTAAATAACATAATACACAAATTCCTAATGATTTGAAGGTTTTAAGTTCGGATTTATGATTTTTGGTTGGTTAAGTACTTAGTATTTAACATTGTTCTTAGTTTTTTTCGCATAATCAAACGCAAGTATGGGATTGTTCGGTAAAAATACTCAAGCGGATCCTAAAACTCAAGTGAATATTTTTCTGTTTTTCTTTCTACATTTATACTTCTTTTGAGATATTTTCTTTTATTTATATTGTTTAACTAATATTTTTGTTTATTTATTTGGAGTTTAGGTCAATGAATGGTCTTCAAAAATACGAAAAGAAGGCTATCAACTTGATAGGCAAATACGAGGTACTGATTAGTCATTTGTATGACTTCATAAGAAAGCCATTAATTGAAATTGATTTTATCATATTTTAATTCAACTTATTTAACTTTATAGGTATCCAGCGTGAAGAAGAAAAGGTTAAAAAATCATTGAAAGAAGCTGCAAAGAAAAATGATAAAGCTGTGTGCAATATTCTTGCCAAAGAAGTGATAAGAGCTAGGAAGGCCGTCAATAAAATTCATACTTCAAAAGCCCATTTGAACTCAATTCAAATGCAAATGAAAAATCAATTAGGTTAGTTCAGATTGCTGTTTTTCTAGTTGTTGTTACTGATTAGTTCTTTACAGATTTTACAAATCATACATACATAATTTCTCAAATGTATTAATCATTCAAATCACTGTTTGGCAAAGGGATATAATCTCTTTAGTGTATAACTTAAGCAAATATGTGCTGCCAAGCCTTTCTCGACTTTCATCTCCTTCAGTTCAACCAAATTGTTTTTACATTACATATCAACGATTAATCATGTTAAGTCTTTCCGTGCCATTGTATGTTTTTGTTTTGTTGTTTGATTAATATATTGGACAAGTTGTTCAAACTGAGTTATTGTCTTAACTCATTGCTTTATTAAATTTATTACAATTGTAGACTTTGTAGAAAATCTGAAAAATATTGTTTAAATAAAAACAAGGTTTTTTATTGTTGCTGCTTTTTTGTAATGATAAGTATTGATACATTTTCATGTCGTTAATTTTTTTTCAACATAATTGTCATTAACATGTTTGTTTAACAAACTGGTTTGTTTGCTTTCCAGCTGTCCTCAGAGTTACAGGTTCTCTTCAAAAATCTACAGAAGTAATGCAATCAATGCAAAGGCTTATCCGTGTCCCAGAAGTTGCTGCAACAATGAGAGACCTCTCTAAAGAAATGATGAGGGTATGTGCTTACGTTTTTTCCTATTTCGGAGAATCTTTAGTTTGTAACTATACTGCCATAGCACAGTACTTTAAAATTTAACTAGATAGGTCATTTTTTTCTTTGTTGTAAATATGTTTTCCATCATTGTTTCTGAAAGGTGAGGAATTATTTATTCTCCAATTAAAGACAAAAGAAATATAGCAAATAACTTGCTCTTAAAATATTGTATTTTAATATTTGAAGCTCCATCTTTGCCTATAGTCTTTTTCTCATTCAGAATAGTTTGTTACTTACAGTGATGACTAGGTAGTATATAGGTTTTAATATATAGGTCGTATAAAGGGTTTAAGACTCTAAAAGCTACATTGTTGTTTTTGTGTTTTGAATAATATGGAGCCAAAACTCTATCTATAAAAGTTTATACAGGGTGCGACCTAAACCGAAATTTTTTTTTGGGTGAAACTAGATCCAAAATGGAGCAAAACTCTACCAATCTCACGTTTCTATCTCAATCCGTTGCCGAGATATGATTTTTTAAAGAATATTTTTAAAAAAAACACGTTTTTTGCTAATAAGACCGTAATTTCTCCACTTCAAATCAATTATTTTTAACTTTTGACCATATTTTCGAAATCAGCATTAAATTTCCTATAAAACTAAAGCATTTTTATTTTTGGCAATTATTAACTTAACATAGAAAAAACAGTTCAAACGTTCAAAAATTATAAAAAATAAAATTTCTGAAATTCTTTGAACGCTCACTATTTTCCTAGAAAAACTCTAGAAGACTGTCAAATCTCACACAGAAAAACTTTT
>KZ651340.1:563721-579407 GCA_001010745.2 Gerris buenoi
TTTTTTATTATTAGTTACTTAATAATGTCGAAAAGGGGTAGAAAGAAAAGGTCTTCAACTCCCGTAGATGAGGATTCACACGGTGATTTGAGAAATGAGCTTAAAGTTATGTATCAGGAGATGGTACAGCAATGTCAAGAAATTAAATTAAGTTTAGAAAATAAAATGAAAGAAGAAATCAAAATTATCCGTGAAGAAATGTCGTCCAGCTGTAAGCCTGAAATTAAATTCATCCCTGTAAATGAAACAAAGAAGTTAATGGTCAGCGGTGACATGACAGATGAAAATATGATTACAACTAGTCAAACCAAATTTTTTAAATTAAAAGTTAGCCCCTACGATGGTACAGTACTGTGGGAGGACTTTGAGGCCCAGTTTACGACTATAGCAGAACTAAGTGGCTGGTCAGAGAAAGAGAAGTTGGGTTTTCTTGTTGGTGCTCTGAGGGGTGCTGCTCTCACAGCTTTAAGTAATCTTTCACAGGGAGAGAGAATGGAAATATCCGTCCTAATCGGAGCACTCAAAGCACGGTTCGGTAATAGTGAAAACTCACATATTTATCGAGCGAAGCTTAAATTGCGAACCCAAGAAAAAGGAGAAAACTTAGTTGAATATGCGGCACAAATAGAAAGACTAGTGAAATTATCGTACCCTGGCCTACCTAAAGAGACGTTAGATGTTTTGCAGCTGCAGTCATTTGTAGATGGGTTGAAGGATAAGAGTTTAAGAAGGGATATTGCTTTAGCAAGCCCGAAGTCACTCAAGGCAGCTCTTGCTAGAGCATTAGAGGTAAATGCAATTGATAAAGCGCTTCATCACGACAACCTTCTACGTGTCAACAAAGTTGAGGAGGTAGCAAACCAAGATAGCAGATACGCTCACCAAGCTGAAGAGGGTATTGTTTGGAGACTCTTACTCAGGTGCTAAGACAGTTGCCGCGATGAAGACTCAAAATATGCCAAAAGATGTCATCTGCTGGAATTGTCGTCAGCCGGGCCATTTCCAAAGGGGGTGCCCGAGGGTGGATAATAGAAGAGGCTGGAAGGAGAGGCAAGTAGAATCTATGAAGGGAACTGGTAACCTCAGGAAGGAAGGGGGCCAGGGAAACGCCAAGTGGTCAGGTGCAAAGGGCAGCAACTGACTTTAAAGCCAAACAGCCCTAAAGAAAAAGGAACATCTAGGTCAGTGCATACTACTCATAAAGAATATTGCGTGGGGAAAACCGCAACTTGTTTTTATGTAGCTGGTAAGATAGAGGGTAGAAATTGCAAGTTCCTGGTAGATACTGGTGCAGCCGTCACACTGGTCAGACCTGGTATTCTAACCCAGAGCGGAGGGAAGATTCAGACAAACAACGGAGTAAGAATTAAATCAGTATTAGGTGAGACATCAAACGTTTTGGAAGTCCGGAGAGTAAGCTTCAAGATTGGTGGCCAGGAATTGGAACATGAAGTGTTTGTGGCGAATGTAACAGAAGATTGCATATTGGGGATTGATTTTCTGGCCCGTTACGATTGCGTCCTAAACTTCAGAAAAGAAGAGTTTTCAATCAAGGGTGTAGACATCAAGATCCTAGGATTTACTGCTCTGTGTGAGGAAGAAAAAGCCCACGGAGAAGTGCAAGTTAAGAGTCACTGGTCTATAAAAGAAGGAAAAATACCGGAACATCTTAAGGAGTTGTATGAGAATACAGTCAAACAACTGGGAAAAGAGGAGACTGCACTGGTGTATTCCTTGCTTATGGAGTTCCAGGAGGTGTTCTCACGAAATGATAGTGACATTGGTAGAACTAATTTAACTCAGCACGAGATCCACCTAACGGACGAACATCCAATCAAACAACAGCCACGCAGGATTCCGTTTGCCAGGAAAAAAGAGGTCAACAAGATAATCCAAAATATGGTGGAAAACAAAATTATTGAGCCATCGAATGGTCCTTGGGCGTCACCTATAGTACTCGTAAAGAAGAAGGATGGGTCAACGCGCTTTTGCATAGACTACAGGAAATTAAATGCAGTTACCAAGAAGGACGCCCAACCAATACCAAGGATAGATGACATCTTAGATGATTTGGAAGGGTCAAATTGGTTCAGCACATTAGACCTAAAGAGTGGATACTGGCAAGTTGTCATGAACATGGAGGATCGACAGAAAACAGCTTTTGNTAGATGATTTGGAAGGGTCAAATTGGTTCAGCACATTAGACCTAAAGAGTGGATACTGGCAAGTTGTCATGAACATGGAGGATCGACAGAAAACAGCTTTTGCAGTAGGATCGGAAGTTTGGCAATTCCAGGTGCTACCATTTGGATTATGCAATGCACCAGCTACATTTGTAAGGTGCATGACACAAGTGCTGAAGGGGCTTCCGAACGGGGTTGCAAGAGTGTACCTCGATGATGTTGTTGTCATGGGAAAGACCTTTCGGGAACAGCTGAGAAACTTACGCCAAGTATTCCTTCGAATAAGAGCCGCTGGGATGAAACTAAATGCCAAAAAGTGTTGTTTATTAAAACGTGAAGTTACTTACTTAGGGCATGTTGTTTCTGCGGCAGGGATAAAAGTTGATGCAGCGAAAATTGAAGCTATCAGCAAGTGGCCACAGCCTACGAAGAGGTCTGAGGTCTTAAGCTTTTTGGGCCTTTGTTCCTACTATAGGCGGTTCATTAAAGATTTTGCTGCAGTTGTTGCTCCATTACATCAGGTTAAAGAACGCCCTTTCACTTGGAATTCTGAATGTCAAAGGGCATTTGAAAATATTAAACAGGCTCTAACATCAAGCCCCATCCTAGGGTTCCCCAAGGAAACAGGAGTGTTTATTTTGGACACAGATGCCAGTGGAAGTGCAATTGGAGCAGTTTTATCGCAAAAACAAGAAGGAAATGAGGTTGCTCTCGCTTACTTTAGCAAATCATTGAGTAAATGTGAACGCAACTATTGTGTAACACGGCGTGAACTTCTGGCAATAGTTAAGTCTCTCGTTCAGTTCAGACATTACCTAATAGGAAGACGGTTCATAATCAGGTCTGACCACGCTTCATTGCAGTGGCTCTTAAATTTTAAAAACCCAGAAGGCCAGGTTGCAAGGTGGCTGGAAAGAATTCAGGACTATGATTTCGAAATTCAGTATAGAGCAGGGAGACAGCATGGAAATGCGGATTCCCTGTCTCGCAGACCTTGCGAAGGATGTAAGCAGTGTGATAGGGAAGAGAGAGGGAAAGCAAGAGATGATTCCTCTTCCAGAGAAGAGGAACCTGCGAATATCTTTTTGACTCATATTTCCCAGGCGGACGGAGTTAGTGGAGACCCGAAGGAGCTGGGGAAAGCTCAGGAAGAGGATGCTGTCTTAGGGAGAATTATGAACTGGCTGCAGGAGGGCAGAAGGCCGCAATGGGAAGAAATTTCAGGACTCGACCCTGAAATAAAGTGTCTGTGGGCACAATGGGACTCATTGGTTCTCAGAGAAGGAGTTGTCTATCGGCGATGGGAGGACCCTGGTAAGGATGGTGAGAACTTAAAGCTGGTAGTACCGAAGAAACTACAGCCAGAGGCTCTGGAATGGGCTCATGATTCAGCGCTAAGTGGACACTTTGGAGTGAAGAAGACGTTGGAGCGGTTAAGAAGCCAACTATATTGGGTCAACATGAGAGACAGCGTTGAAGACTGGTGTCGAACATGTGCAGTTTGCTCAGCTAGGAAAGGTCCCCAGACTCGAAGCAGAGGTAGGTTGCAAAGGTACTTGTCAGGCGCACCATGGGAAAGACTAGCAATCGACATCCTCGGCCCCCTACCTAGAACTAACTGAGGTAACGCTTATATTGTGGTGATTATGGACTATTTTACTAAGTGGCCGGAATGTTTCGCTCTTCCCAATCAGGAGGCAGAAACAGTGGCTAGAGTTTTCGTTAATGAAGTTGTGGCACGCTTCGGGGTTCCGCTCAAACTCCACTCGGATCAAGGTCGCAATTTTGAAAGTCGACTCTTTGGAAAGGTTTGTGAACTGATAGGAGTAAAGAAAACTCGTACGACGCCGCTGCATCCACAGAGCGACGGGATGGTGGAACGTTTTAATAGAACGCTTTTAAGCTATCTGGCCAAATTCGTGCAAGAGCATCAGCGGGACTGGGATGAACACCTCCCTCTTTGTATGCTGGCATTTCGATCTTCCGTCAGCGAAAGCACCGGTCACACTCCAGCGATGTTAATGCTTGGGCGGGAACTGAGAGGACCATTGGAATTGCTGTACGGGCGACCACCAGATAGAGTACCCGAGGACGTCCCCCAATACGTTTCANGAATGATGAACTATGATGAATCCTGTTAAGGTTTTCGTGGGAATAGTGGTGACGATTGGGTGTGTTGAACACGTGGGAAGTTGAAAGTCCCACGTGAAAGTTGATTTATCTGTCCATAGAATTTGTCTTAGGAAATGTATGTCGGTAGGTGAAAAA
This sequence comes from Gerris buenoi, assembly GCA_001010745.2. Taxonomy (NCBI): domain Eukaryota; kingdom Metazoa; phylum Arthropoda; class Insecta; order Hemiptera; family Gerridae; genus Gerris; species Gerris buenoi. The sequence continues at coordinate 568,173 of KZ651340.1, forward strand.
GAGAAAAAAATCCACTTTTAAACCACTTCTAAATGTCTTATCTAATTGTCCGTGTCAAAAATTGTTTTTTTACTAAAATGTTTTATGTAATAAATTTCCATTTTAAAAAATTGCTGAGGATTTTTCTCGTTCCATCAAAGCATTTTGGTAGGCACCTGCTAAAAGTTTACGTGCATAAGGTGACTTTTTTTGCATTCAAACTTAAATTTCTCCAAGAAATCGATACGGAATCGCAATGTTATTTATACTGTTCGAAAGAGTATTAAATGAGCAAGTTTTTGTGAGATTTGACAGGCTTCAAGAGTTTTTCTAGGAAAATAGTGAGCGTTCAAAGAATTTCAGAAATTTTATTTTTTATAATTTTTGAACTGTTTTTTTCTATGTTAAGTTAATAATTGCCAAAAATAAAAATGCTTTAGTTTTATAGGAAATTTAATGCTGATTTCTAAAATATGGTCAAAAGTTAAAAATAATTGATTTGAAGTGGAGAAATTACGGTCTTATTAGCAAAAAACGTGTTTTTTAAAAATATTCTTTAAAAAATCATATCTCGGCAACAGATTGAGATAGAAAAATGAGATTGGTAGAGTTTTGCTCCATTTTGGATCTAGTTTCACCCAAAAAATTTTTTTGGTTTAGGTCGGTAACACCCTGTATGTATAACATATTTTTTCCTTGAACTTCTCTCTATAAAGAATATTCTATTCTGGAGTTGTGAGGTCTATTAAGGAATTTAAAATTTGCAATATTTCGACCATGCAATATATCGAAGAGAGGAAAAATAAATGTTTAAAATATATTATTAGAAAGTTAAATATACTTAAAAGTACATGTATGACACAACTGAAATTACCATTATTATTGACTTCAGAAGAAATGACGAGAATCAAAAAGATTCAATTAAAATATTTTAAGAGTATAAGAAGTATAATGTAAGATAACTTCTAGTCAATCAGCTTGAGAATGATCCAAGGAGGGGTCAAATATTGCAAAATTGATCTTTTTACTTTCTTAATTGACCCAACTACTCCAGAATTGTATGCTACAAGGAACAATTTCTACTTTTCATGAATATTCTATTTTTTCTCTGCTCTTCATCTTGTTAAAAAGAAGGCCAGATGAATTAATTGTTTGAAACAGTAATGTCCTTGAAATTGTTTTTAAAATCATGTAATATTAATAAACAAAATATTTTTGTAAAATTAAATAAGATAGCATAAGCAAAATAAATTAAAATTGTTTTGTAACTATAACTTTGTTTTAATTAATGAGCAGTCGAGTCACTTGATTTTGGATTTAAAAAATATGCTTCTCCACCAATATAATAATAGTAACTTTATTTTACTGTACAAAATCCATAAGTTATGTAGAAATGTAAAATAGACAGTGTCCATGTATTATTGAGAAATGTGAGAGTCAAGACAGGAGTTTAGTCAGATTTTTTTTATTCCAATAATTACGTTTGTTTCTCTTGTTATTGATAATAATTCTATTATTGTTGTTATTTTTTCAGGCTGGTATTATTGAAGAAATGATGGAAGAAACTCTTGAATCAATGGATCCCGAGGAGATGGAGGAGGAGGCTCAGGAAGAAGTTGATAAGGTTGGTCTACAACTTTTGAGCCCATTTTTTTTTATCAATGAAATTATTATATACTGTCGTTCCTCCTTATAAAGAACTTCTGTTCAACGATAATCTCTTTGTAATGAATATGTTTTATGTCCCCACAAATTTCCCATGTAAAAGTGTTACTGTAGAACAAAAATTTCTCTACAAAAAAAAAATTATAAATAGGAATAAGGACTGCTTAATCGAATAGGTACTGCTTAATCGGTTCAGGAGATACAAACCAAATCACAACCGATGGACAGACACATCACCCTCGGCATATGGGTTTCAAGAAGGATCTACGAAACCGAAAAAAGTTAAATTGAAGATGAACATATTTTGATATTCATGTAGTTGAAATGTTACACCCAGAAAAGTTATTAACCAGGATTCTATTATTGCATTTCAGATTCTCTGGGAAGTGACAGCCGGTGCACTCGGCAAAGCTCCAGCCGCAGTTACAGATATTCCTGCCACATCAACTTCTACTGCTGAACCACATGAAACAGAAGAAGAAGAAGATCCTGATGAACTGAGAGATATGCAATCAAGGCTTGAAGCTTTGCGCAGCTAGACTAGTCAAATACTACTTGCATTTTGTAGGTAAATTTTAAATTATTATTTAATAATTGTTAATTATTATTCTTGATTTAAATCAGTGTGTCTGGGAGACCAAAGGGAAAGAGCCTGGAAACCACTTTTCATAAACTATTCCATGAATTATTCCAATGTCCTATTTGAATTGACTATTTTCTATTATAAACGTTAACCATAGTCTAATTAGATTTGATCTTTTCGAGGATATTGTGTGAATCCCAATGTTTCAACCCTCATAGCAGGGATTATTCTCAAGCGAGTTGCTCCTGATGTGATTCATTAGCAATTAATTTGTAAAGTAAAAAGATAGAGAGCAATTGCTGCATAATGCACCAAGGGGGTAAAGTGAGTCGATGTACACTAAACGATGAAGTTGGTTCCTCAGGCAAAGCCAAGTTTACCATAATATTTACTCCTGAGGCAGAGCCGAGAATGTTAATTATTGCTTGGGTACTATTGATTTTTACTCCTGAGGTACGAGCAAGCAAACAAAATAATTGATGATAATTTTAATTTTAAATTATTTTATTAAACAAAACTTAAATAATTCTATATTTATTTCATACCAAAGAAATAATAATAAAACAAATTAAATTAAATAATTGGATAAATATAATATTAACAATTCACTAAATAAGTTTAATCATATTAAAATTGAATTATAGATATTAATTATTTGAGAATCAGTTGGTAGCTGAGTCATTATATTGAAAAGTAATTGCCCCCTACATACTATATTTATATTTATGATTTCACTTTTAACCTGTGTTTGTTTTACTGATGAATCGTCATGACAACTTTTGTGAAGGTTTACACTGTGAAGATGACATAGATTGAGATATTTAACAAATGTTAATAAATTTAATAACTAATTACTTAAATTACAAACATTTTTGTAATAACATTGTGTAATATATTTAAAACATTTGTTAATAAATTACTTGTACTTTATTTAGGGCAACACTGGAGGGAATCATGAGAGTTCATGATTCATTTCCCCCTTATGCCATTACTCCTTGCTTAACCTGACTGGGTGCAACGAGTAACTTTGCTCCCTGTAAACTGGGAAGAAAAGTTAACTTTTTCCCTTTCTAGAGTAAAAAAAGGAAATTAATACAGGAATATCTTGGAAGAGAAACAAACAGGCGCATAAATGGGACCAATAATAGGCTAATTATGACCTACCATACAAATTTAAATAAAATCAAATGAGCTGTTTTTATTTTGGTTCATAAAAATTGTCAAACTGTTTCTTTCTTGTAAATGATCACATAGCTTTCGTTACCTTCAGTAAGCTTGAAAGCAAAATTAATTTTTATATCAAAATATTGTTTAAATTTTAAATTATCATAATTATACAATTTTGTATTCTTTATTTATTTTTAAGGTTGCGTACTTCAAGAAAATACAGGCATTGCTTTCATCGATAACACCATTTTGCGTCACTAATTTTTATTTATTTATAAATAGGTTGGGCACTTCACTTTACTCACTTCTGCCAGCCACAAATAAATTATATTTTTTTAATCTGCAGAAATATCATAATATTAATATTTCTTTTGTAAACTGTTATGAATGTTTTTAACATTTTATTTTTTTATCTTTATAAGTTATTTATTTTTTTACTGTGGTGCTGTTTACCTTAAATTTAAACAACAAAAAAAATTAATAATTACGGTGACATTTCTGTCTTCTTTTTTTTAAATGTGTATAATATATTTTAAACGACTTTTGACGAACTAACGGTGACCTACGATCCTTAAATCCTAAGGTTTTCTGGGGAGCCAAAAAAATTAATTAATTTTTAAAATATAGTTATTGAACTTTTAATTTATAAGTATTCACAACAAATAAATTATTATATACTGTTAAAAAATAATTAAGTATATCAGTTTTTTACTTTTTCATTTTTTGGAAACCTATGGTTTTTGAGATATGCGGTTTTATCCATTGTTGTATATTAAATATTCATTCATTGTTGTATATTAATTTTTTCCTTCTATAAATATATTTTTAAAAAAGAACTTATAATTATATATTTTCAATGAGTTTATCTAAAAAATCTTGAATTTATTATTGATAATATGTGTATGTAAGCAAACTACAGTTGGAGCTAGTTGTTTTATAAAGTTTGTAGTTTGCTTACAGATATTACATGACAAATAAGTTAATATATAATTTCATAATTTTTATTAATTACTGTTTGTATTTTAAAAGAATATTTAAATTGAAAAGTATTTTAAAATATTTATTTGTTTAATTAAAGTCAATAAAAAAGGTCCCTTCGCATTAAACGTTGAACTGAAAATCTATCTTTTGGTTTTACTGGAATTTTAAAAGACCTGATGTATTATTGAATTGTGTTTGTTTGCTAGTAAATGCTCTTAATTATTGCTATTCAATATTATAAGCAGAATTAAAAAAAAATATGATGTTAAAAAAAAGAAAAGAAAAGCTAATTTTTTCTCCTAAAAATTATCAGACATTATCTTTATTATTTTATTTACTTTGTTTAATTGTAAATAATTAAATTTGTAAACTTAAATAATAAAATGTANAGGAGATGGAGGAGGAGGCTCAGGAAGAAGTTGATAAGGTTGGTCTACAACTTTTGAGCCCATTTTTTTTTATCAATGAAATTATTATATACTGTTAAAAAATAATTAAGTATATCAGTTTTTTACTTTTTCATTTTTTGGAAACCTATGGTTTTTGAGATATGCGGTTTTATCCATTGTTGTATATTAAATATTCATTCATTGTTGTATATTAATTTTTTCCTTCTATAAATATATTTTTAAAAAAGAACTTATAATTATATATTTTCAATGAGTTTATCTAAAAAATCTTGAATTTATTATTGATAATATGTGTATGTAAGCAAACTACAGTTGGAGCTAGTTGTTTTATAAAGTTTGTAGTTTGCTTACAGATATTACATGACAAATAAGTTAATATATAATTTCATAATTTTTATTAATTACTGTTTGTATTTTAAAAGAATATTTAAATTGAAAAGTATTTTAAAATATTTATTTGTTTAATTAAAGTCAATAAAAAAGGTCCCTTCGCATTAAACGTTGAACTGAAAATCTATCTTTTGGTTTTACTGGAATTTTAAAAGACCTGATGTATTATTGAATTGTGTTTGTTTGCTAGTAAATGCTCTTAATTATTGCTATATTATTAATATTATTGCTATATTAGTATTCAATATTATAAGCAGAATTAAAAAAAAATATGATGTTAATTTAATCATATTAAAATTAAATTATAGATATTAATTATTTGAGAATCAGTTGGTAGCTGAGTCATTATATTGAAAAGTAATTGCCCCCTACATACTATATTTATATTTATGATTTCACTTTTAACCTGTGTTTGTTTTACTGATGAATCGTCATGACAACTTTTGTGAAGGTTTACACTGTGAAGATGACATAGATTGAGATATTTAACAAATGTTAATAAATTTAATAACTAATTACTTAAATTACAAACATTTTTGTAATAACATTGTGTAATATATTTAAAACATTTGTTAATAAATTACTTGTACTTTATTTAGGGCAACACTGGAGGGAATCATGAGAGTTCATGATTCATTTCCCCCTTATGCCATTACTCCTTGCTTAACCTGACTGGGTGCAACGAGTAACTTTGCTCCCTGTAAACTGGGAAGAAAAGTTAACTTTTTCCCTTTCTAGAGTAAAAAAAGGAAATTAATACAGGAATATCTTGGAAGAGAAACAAACAGGCGCATAAATGGGACCAATAATAGGCTAATTATGACCTACCATACAAATTTAAATAAAATCAAATGAGCTGTTTTTATTTTGGTTCATAAAAATTGTCAAACTGTTTCTTTCTTGTAAATGATCACATAGCTTTCGTTACCTTCAGTAAGCTTGAAAGCAAAATTAATTTTTATATCAAAATATTGTTTAAATTTTAAATTATCATAATTATACAATTTTGTATTCTTNTATTCAATATTATAAGCAGAATTAAAAAAAAATATGATGTTAAAAAAAAGAAAAGAAAAGCTAATTTTTTCTCCTAAAAATTATCAGACATTATCTTTATTATTTTATTTACTTTGTTTAATTGTAAATAATTAAATTTGTAAACTTAAATAATAAAATGTAGAACCTCATTACAGCGGACTATGGGTTCATACCACCCATTCTGCCATTCTATTAATGGGTGTAATTAATGGAAGTATAGTATTTAGCTATAAAAAGTGTTTATTATACATCAAATGAAGAATGAGATTTAACAAAGGGTAACTATTGAGAAATGGGGGTTTTAAAGTCTATACTTGTTCAGGGTTGACCCATTCCTTTTTAGTCACGTTATAGAGGTTGACTTCTCAAAACGACTAGTTATAGAGGTTCTGAGTTACGTTGTGAATTAGAAACAATCCGTGTTATTGAGGTTTTTTGGATAATAATAGTCGCGTTATAGAGGTTAATTTAACCTTATGTGTTATGGCAATCTCAAGGGGATTTGAAAATTGCACTTGTAATTGAGGTTGTCGTGTTATGGAGGTTCGTGTAAGCGAGGCTCTTCTGTAATTATATTTTATCTCTGGCAAGGTGGGAGTAAGATAAAATAAAGTGATTGAAAAAGAGTCATACTGGTACTTAATATAGTTTTAATGACTACTGTCAATTTGAGGCATCACTCATGGCATAAACTAATAGTGAATAGGCTCGGCTCTTTAATTTGCAATTAACATAGTATTGTTGTCATTCTACTCTCTTTTGTGGAATGGTTTTAGACTTAACAATTATTTTTGCATTGATCTTGCCTTATATAAAAAAGAATTATCATTATGAAATTATTATGAATTTTCTTTTCATGAAATAATAATTAAAAATAGTTTAGTTAATTAAAATTGACTTTAAAATTAAAAAAATAAAAAATATATGTGGAAACACACCAATTTTTAAATAAATACCAGTTAAAAGTCTAAAATGTTATTTAATATATATAGTGTTTAAAATTCAGACAGAATAAGAAAATATAGATTTTTTTTTTCTTCTTCTTTTTTTTCTTTTGGATTTTAGTCCCGTTAGACAGCTCATTGGGTCATTACAGGACGGGGGTTATAGATGTTGTTTTAGAATCTAGTTTTGTTAGATTTCTTTTACAGGAATGTCACTAACTTTTCTAAACATAATATTTTAGGTTGAATCTGGACTATCAATTACAGTTTGCGCATTATAAGTGGTGATTAACGCCCATACTGTAGTCTGGAATATTATTATTATTTTTATTTATTTATTTCTATTTTTTTTTTAAATCCTAGTGCTGTTAACATTACACAGAATAAAGTGTTTATATCTTTTTTAAATATGTTTTTTTGTCATTTACTTTTTAATTCATAAATTTGTATTCATTTTCTTTAATCATAATAGTGTATAATACCAGTTCATATTCAGAAATGTATATACTTTTTAATGTAAGTACTATTTTTATTTTATTTTATCACTTTTTGTTTAATAAAACGAGTGCAATCATCACAATTATTTTTAAGATCTTGTTTTCTGTCGGGAAGTATTTAATTCCATTGTGGGAAGAATCTTATGTTTTGCTGACATGTAAAAATACCAGGTCTGACATCTGAGGTTGATTTAAGTCAATTTTATCCATCTGTTAAGTTACGTTCAGTATTGAAAGTTTTAAATGAGATCTCATCTCTTCAAAAGTATTGTCTTTATTAAAAAAGAGAAATTGTTTCAAAATGTATATTTAATTTTATTATTAATTATCCCAATACTCATTAAAAAGTTTTATCAACTAATTTTTTTTTTAAACTTGAATCTTTGATTTTTTTGTAATCAAATCTGAATAAATTTGTGCTTGGAAGGTATGTACTACGTTCACACGTCGTTTTGGAAATGGTTTTGAAAACGATCCGCTGGTTCAAAACACTGTGTAAAAGGAGAATGACAGATCATATCGGTTCAAATCCACTCCACCAAAAATAGGTGATCAGAACAGAGGATTGCATTCATGAAACCCGAATGAACAGTTTGAGGAGGGGATCGAGATATCAAGTTATTTTACTTTTTTCAAACTTTTTCTGTTGTTTGTCTTCGTGAGCTCTTCTGCCTCTTTTTTTTTTTTTTTTTTTTTTTTTTTTTTTTTTTTTTTTTTTTTTTTTTTTTTTTTNTTTTAACTGCAAAAAAGTTAATACTATAAAGAGCCTGTAAAAGGTTTAAATAACTTATAAAATAAGAAGTGTAAAAATTTGCGGGCATATTAGGTAATATTAAAGAAGGTTTTACTCTTGACGTCGCTGTTTTGAGATATTGAAAAAAAAATTTTTTTTGATCACCTCTATTTTTTTTGTTAACATGTATTGTTTCCAAATCAGAAATCAATCAGATCCAAAACGCTTTCATAATGATGAGTGAACATAGTAATCGATTTTGACTGGAGAGATATATTTATCCCTCATTTTTCTACGAAGCAAACCCTAAAATTCTTCAGTTTTTGGAATTTTATACCATGTCTTATCTCTTATACTACTGTGTATTATCTTATACTAATGTGTAGAAAATAGCAATTGACCATGACCATAGGGGAGTATTGGAGCAGGGATTTATGTCAGGAATACATGTAATATATTTACATTCTATAAACAGTATAGCACATTTCACAATAATACCCAAAGTAACCCTAAAAAAACAAAAAAAAAACACAAAAACTTTCCATGTAAAATAAAACTAAAATAACATACTCATGCCATTATAGTTTGTTATTCTGACCGAACAAAATAAAAAAAATAAAAAATAATAAAAATGGGAAGGGAGCCAATGAGAGCTCGAGATTTTGGTGGGTTGTAGGTTGGGCCAACTAGGCAAACAAAAATAGCACTGGATAACCTTAAGATAACCTCCTTGTGGTTTTATTTTTTCCCTCACATAGGTTGGCCAGTCTGAGCTGTCATTTAACAAAGTATAATGGCATGAATATAGTCAAAACAACTACTTCTGCCTTGTTCATTAACCAGAAATATGTCACAAGCAGATATATTAACCATACTCCTTGCTGTGTAGAGGCAATGAAAATCTACCTGTTCTCTGATGTCCTAATTTATTAATATTGTATGTAAAATTAAAATAAACATACATTTTCAAATTAAATTATACCATTTGGTTCCTATTGTAAAAAGAAAATCTGGATTCCGGAGGAAAATAATTATACATTTTCATCCCTTTATTATTTTTATTTCTGTCCCATTTAATATTTTAATACTTAAGTGCCTACAACATTGTACTGTATTGGACATTCAAAAAAATATAATTTGGATAATTTTTTTTTCTTTGAATACCATTTTTAAATTACCTATATAAATAAAAATGTATAGATAAAAATATTGTGTATTTATTTTATTTTATAATTAATAAATCTGAGGTCTTAAGGCCCCCATACACGATCAAACATTTTGTGCAAACTTGATGTTTGCACAAACCTGATGTCGGGCAAATTTAGGCCATAGATGTCAAACATCATGTCATGGGTAAAAATCAATCATCCCCATACACGGTCAAATTGTTTGAGCAAACATTTTGACCTTTTATGGGGGCCTTTCGATCAAACATTGCCCAAAATGTTTACCCAAACCTGATTTCGGGCAAATTTAGGCCATACAAGTCAATCATCATGTTTGCGCAAAATGTTTGATCGTGTTTGAGGGCTTTTAAAATTTAAATTTTATTTCATAAATAAAAAAAACTTTTTTTTGTTGTTTATTTAATTTTTTTGTGATTTAGGAAGATATTTTAATAAGTTCTGTGTTAAATTTAATGACTTTTGTTTATTTCTGTGTTTAAATATTTATTTATACAAACACACTACACAATAAATATTTATTTTCTAATGACGTTATTACTCTTAACACCTTCTTTATTTCGTATCCTATATTTTTGTTTTTTGATGGATTTTTTTAGGTGTTGAAATAAAATTAATAACTCAAAAACTTTTCGTTTTCATATCTTAATTTATTATGAAACGTTTCGACCCTTCTCTGCCTTATAAGGTCATTTTCAATCAAATTTCGTTTTAAGTCAAAAAAACATTTAGATGTGTGTCATAAAATTCCTCGAAGAGAGTTTGTCAAATTAATAAATAATATAATATAAATTTTATAATGCATTTTTTTACACTCCACCCACTACATTACACATTCTGAATATTATTAAACATTTTAAAATTTAAAAAAATTGCATAAATTTACAAAAAACAAATAACAATTTAACATAAATATCACATATTATAAGGACATGTTAGAAAAGTATACAAATTTATTATACACCTTCGGGTTCATATTAAAATAAGTAACCGATTTTTCACCGAGAACGTTTGTCAGTTTTGTGGCTTAAATAATATAAAGATATTGTATTTTTATTATTATCATTCTAAAAACCTGAATGTAATGCCATTACGTTTATTATATAATTTATTATTTACTTATTACTAGTAAAATTATAATTAAATGTTCATTATTTATTGGACAAATTAGTAAGAATTTTGTTATAAGATTAGTGGCGCTACCTGGGAGAGAAAACGTGAACTTCTACTGTACTAAGTGCTTATGGCGCTGCCTGGGAGAGATCTACGTGAACTAATGATATTCAATGGTCTTATTCTATTTTAATTCTCATCTAAGCTTTGAATTTTTTGAATATATTATTAAAGTTTTTATTTAAATGGCCTGTGTCTGTTTTGTGGTTTAAATTGTTGTCAATTGTTTTAAAGATATTAAAGGATTCTAATATACGTCTTTTACTAGTGTTTTTTTCATAACCAACAATTTTGGTTTTTTCAAACGCAAACTTGTGTCCCGTGTTAACTGAATGTATACTTAACGCCGTTTTTTGGCTCTTATTCTTTATATCATTGCTGTGCTGATATAGTCGGCTTTTTAATTTTTGTGATGTTTCACCTATGTATGACTTTTCACAATTTTCACAATCCACTTTATAAACTAGGTTTGATCTATTTTCTTTTTTAAT
>KZ651341.1:64663-87828 GCA_001010745.2 Gerris buenoi
TATATATATATATATAAAATTTGTTTATCAAAAGATTTTTATCACATAACATAGGTGCCGAACAATACTCAGCCAAAAACTTGTATAAAAATGTTGCCTTAACATGGTAAAGTAAGATTTATAATAAATTTAAAAAAAAGAGACATTTACCTCTTTTGAACAGGATAGGCAAAAAACAATTTTGTCGTCGGAGGTTAGAGATGGATCTCCTTTAATCCAATGGTGAAGCAGGGCAGCCCGGCTACTTTTATCTTTTGGCATGGTCAGTGTATGGAAAACGCAAACTAGCAACAAATACAAAAATCACTCAGAAAAGGTTACGAGAGTAAAAATTCATGACAACCTTCAACAACCAGAGTCAGTGGTGGAATGATAATGAGCAGGTATCAGTCTCAGGTTTACCTCCGAACTTACTGGAACCATCCACCGTTAGCAAAAAACCCTAACATAACCCACTAAATTTCTAATAGGAGATAAACCTTCCACACCACTTCATATTGCTACAAATGCGTCGATGATAATCCTCTAAGTACGGTACCTGCGCTTATGTCCTGTACCATCTATAACCCATAATACCACTACGTATAAAAGGGTCATTGGCATTGTCCTTGACATAATCTGTTATCCCCAGTTGATCCCCACATTATTTGTTACATGGATTTAAAATTATTTCTTCTAAAAAACGCTGAAATAAACACCTTTCTTATTCAACGATTATTTTTTAAGATTTTGAGACGTCTCGAACCATGTATAATGTAATTTTCAATCACTTTATATTTTTGTTAATTACAGTGTCACCGAGGTAAAGTGTCACTGGGGTAAATAATAATATTTGTTTTCTATCTCTATTGAGAGTGGGTCATAAATGTATAACATTATATAATTTATATTAACAACTAAATAAAAATAAAATATATAATTTTTATAGATATATTAAATATCTGTTAACATTATGTATTTTGTAATGGTATATCGTACATACTTCAATGTTTTAAATTTATGACTCTTAGAGATAGATAGTCTGTTCACTGACTGTCGTCTGTGTATATTGTATACTGTATACGCGAAGAGGCTAAACAACTGGGCTGATTTTGACGAAATTTCGCATAACTTTTCAAAAAAATCATACCCCGCAACGAAATCGAAAAATTTTACCTCCAATCATGTGAGCGCTGCCCCCTTCCCCCACCCCCCAATATATATATATATATATTTCTTTTCTAGATAAGTGCCATTCTAATTGCCAATTGGCCTTTGTAGGGGTTTTGGTGTTAGTGTGATCAAATAATAAAACGGTTTTTTTTTATTTTTAAATTTTCTTTATTTCGCCCACTCATGTCGGGGTTTTTTTTAAGCTATAAAATTTACAATTTTTACAAAATAATTAAATTTATAATATTTACATTTAAATTAAAATCCTCTCAATTTTCCCTGTAACTTATCTTATATACATTAATTATCTATGATTTGCTTTTAATTTTTTTTCATCTTTGATTAAAAACTCTTTGCCTTAATAAATGACATCTTTCTGCTCGTCATCATAAAATTCTGCTTCCTTATTTTAGAGTTGAACCCTTCTTTATAATCTTTGTAAATTATTACTTCCCAGTTTACTGAGGTAGTGGAAGCATTCAGTTTATTTTGGAGAATTAAACATTTTTTACCACCACATAATTTTTTTAACAACATTTCTTTTTACAACAAAATGTTTTACTTCAAATATTTTTGTTTTCTCTGCCTAAAAGAGAATCAAGCATTATGTCCGTTGTCTCTCAGCCACATAGTAGATTCTATTGGAGATTCAGTACACTTTCACTCCAACAATAACATTTAAAGAAGAAATTATGCTTTACGTCAACTTTCTGAAGGTCAATCTTCAATTTCGGCTTTTATTCGGTTTACGGTTTCTTCGATAATTTGATTTGATTTCTTCCTTAAAATGGACTCGTGAGGAATTTGATGGCCAGTGTAGTAATTTAGAAAGTCTCGGAAGTGCTCGTTTTCCAGCTTGTGGAGAGGGATGTCGGCTTCCAGGAAAGCTCGGCAGAGGTCTTCATGAAAGTTGTTCCTCTCCTCCGATAAAGAAATTGTGGTTACGATAATGGGCTGCTGTTGTACATTAGACTTCAAATTTCTTTGGTGCTTCGCCGTGGCCTTATGCTGATCCACTTGTGACTTTTTTCCACATTTTACCTGAAAAAAAAAAAAAAAAAAAAAAAAACACTAAGAGCAAGTTAAGAAGTTACAAACAGGATTTAAGTTCTTAAGTGTCCTCGAAATTAAGTAAGAGAGATAAGTGCGGAGAGAGAGAGAGAGAGACGAGTGTGAGTAGTTGATAATTAGTTGACGACAAAATACATTTAATTAAGAAATTTACGAGTGAGTTTCTTTACAATGGCTTAGCCACTACGTCTTATATACACAACATTTCAGCGAGACCTAGCGCCTAATCCGTTCGTCTAAGAAAAAAACGAGACATAAATCGCAGGTCAATTAACTTCTTAGTCATGGACTATTTTTCTTCTACAAGTTTTTTAATTTCACGTTCTAAGCGAAAAACTAACATAAAAACAGTCGTTTTGCCGTTTTCAATTTTTTCTAATTTCAATTGGATTTTTCAATGGATATTTTGATTTAAATTATAATTATTATTAACACTGGGAGACAGACAGAGAAAAATAGACTCCAGCGCCGGGACTTGAACCACGGGCCTCTACATTTCCAGTGTAGCGCTCTTTCCAACTACGCTACGCAGGAGAATGATTTTCCTCTGCCGTAACCAATAACTAATCCTGAATCCAAGCGTTCAACATTTCTACAAGTTAGCAAGTCAATATTTATGACATTAGAACTAGACCAAGAATTAACTTTTATAATTATAAAGTACTCAATTAGTGCCTGTACCTTGAACAATCAATTATAAATTCATTTTTTAAGTTTTTGGTGGTATTCATACGGAAAGCTTATGTTTTAATTTATATCAAATAATAATTATTATTATTAACACTGGGAGACAGACAAAGAAAAATAGTCTCCACCGCCGAGACTTGAACCACGGGCCTCTACATTGGAAAGAGCGCTACTCTCCCAGCGTTAATAATAATAATTATTTGATTTAAATTAAAATTTAAACTTTCCGTAGTATGAATACTTAAAAATTGAATGGATATTTAAAAGAAAATATATAAATAACTCTCTGTTGACAGTGGACAATTCTAGATGAAGTATAATAGTCCAGTTAATGTGGCTTCTGTTCCAAAAAAATGGGAGCCAACATTTTTTTCTTAGATCACTTCATTTTGACGTTCTGAACAACATATCCAAAATCGGCAACGAGATCGCTGTCGCGTTGAAAGATATTCAAGGGCAAAGGTAAAAAAAATCGGTTATTTGCGAATTGCTCGTTTCAAATGGCTCGGACACTAATCTAGGTAGTTATAAAAATTAAAGATCACAAATTTTCCCACAAAAAAAGTTCTATTAATTTATTGCGTACAATAGGCGGTTTAGGGATTATAGGGTGAAGAACATCTATGAATATTTAATATTCATTGCCGTACCACTTTTTACGTTTTTTACGAATTTCTCGCTTCCAATGGCTCAGATAAAAATTAAAGATTATTAAATTCCCTACAGAAAACGTTTTATTAATTTTTTACGTACAACGAACGGTTTTGCAAAAACCTAGCTTATTGTAACTTGCATAGTGTTTGTTTTTTTCACGATTTTTTTTCGTATTTTTGTGAATATCTCGTTTCCAGTGGCTCGCACTAAAAATGTTTCACACTAAAAATGTTATGTTCATTTTTTACGTAATACGAACCGTTTATGTAAAAAAATACTCCGTTTATTGAAGTATATGCAAAATGCGTATCAACGACCAATAAGTTTGGCTTTTCCTCCAGGCAGGTCCATAAACGGTTCGTTGTGCGCAAAAAATGAACGTTTCTTGTGTGAAATTTTATTCCGATTTTTTTTTTTTCTTCATTTTTGATCCGATCTTCGATTTGATTCCGAGCCAGAGGAAATGAGATATTCACAAATATACAAAAAAGTCGTGAAAAAAAACACTATGCAAGTTACAATAAGCTAGGTTTTTGCTAAACCGTTCGTTGTACATAAAAAATGAACATAACGTTTCTTGTGTGAAATTTTATATTATTCATTTTTGATCTGATCTTCGATTTGTCTCTGAGCCAGAGGAAATGAGATATTCACAAATATACAAAAGAGTCGTGAAAAAACAAACACTATGCAAGTTACAATAATCAAGGTTTTTGCTAAACCGCCTTAAAAATTATTCAGACTTTTTCTGTGGGGAATTTAATAATCTTTAATTTTTATCTGATCTTTATATTGTCTCCGAGCCATAGGAAGCGAGATATTCGTAAAAATACGTAAAAAGTGTGGTACGGCAATGAATATTAAATATTCATAGATATTCTTTGCCCTATAATCCGTAAACCGTCCATTGTACGCAATAGAATAGAATAGAATAGAATTTATTTTGTGGGAAAATTGTGATCTTTAATTTTTATAACTACCTAGATTGGTGTCCAAGCCATTGGAAACGAGCTATTCTCAAATAACCGATTTTTTTTACCTTTGCCCTTGAATATCCTTTAGCGCGACAACGATCTCGTTGCCGATTTTGGATATGTTGTTCAGAACGTCAAAATGAAGGGATCTAGAAAAAAATTGTGGCTCTCATTTTTTTGGAACAGAAAACTAAAATGACTGGACCATAAAGCGACGAAGAAAAAATTTCCGGACCGTTCTGTCGGAATAACATAGAACATGCTAGAGCTTTAAATATACAGATGAAAAATAGTCCTTGTGTTAAATAAATATTTGGATTGTTATAAATACAAATATCCATAAATTGAATAGATTTTCCTCTTACCACTCCTACTTTAGGCTCTACTGCACTTAAATGTTAAAGAGTAACATTAAAATAAAAATGTTGAGGGTTCTAAACAAAATATCAAAAATTTAAATATACCAGGCTTCATTCCAAATTTTAATTTTTCCAAAATTTAAAATAATAATTTCATATCCCTACTGCAAATAAATATTACAATTATTTAAATAAAACGAATTTTATTATTTAAAAATTTAAGGCTGGTAGGGGCTTAAAATGACAACAGCGCAGTAAACACATGTTTCTATCCATAACTTGTGTTTTAAGACTTTCGTGACTTACATTATTCTTTTAAACACTTATGAAAATTAAATAAGGTAGATTTTTAGCTTATCTACCACATGATTATGTTGGTTGTAAGAATCAAGTAGATACGGTGAGCAGTGGCGTCGCCAGGACTTCTGTCACCTGGTGCGGTCAGTCTTTTATCACCCCCCCCCCCTTGGGTTACAGCATCCGTTACCCACGATCCCGACTCACGCCTCTTAAGTTCATGGGGCGATTTTTACTAGTTCTTCACGACATTAACAACATTATTACATTCCTACAATATATGTAATTTATTCAAATAAAACTGCGCGAATTTTGAACATCATTTTTATTCACGCACGAAACTTATATTTTCACTCATCGACGGTTTTATACTGTTCTAGTCTTCTCTACCTAGGGCTTATGGCTAATACTGGGAATGAGTGGTTTTTTCCTATTATCATGTGGTCCTATTATTAAGTGGTAAAGTAATAGTGTATACATATATATACAGGGTTGGCAAAAGTTCGGCAACGGCTCCGTTAATATTTGAGATGTAAAACTGCGGTTTGTTGCTATCTTCATCATGCATAAAAAACTACCTTTTTTGGTGGCTACCCATTTTCCCGCCATTTTGGTTGCCGCCATATTGGATTAAACTTTAAAATTTCAAATTGGAACCCCCATATTGTGATACATATTTGAAAAGGCCTTGAAAAAATGAACCATTTGCCGCAACCAGAGCTCTCTATCTTTCGCCGTTTCAAAATGGCGGTCTGTTGAAATTACAAAATTGTCATTTTCAACGCTTTATAGCTGCTAAAATAAGGCTTTAAGAAAAAAAAAATCAAGAGTAAAATTATCCTATTTAAAACCCAAAAATTCAAAATTGGTTTAAAAAATATTTTAGTTACATTTTCGGTTGCGAGTAAAATGACCTGCATTGCTATACCAACTAAATAAAAAAAAAAATTGGAAAAAAGTAGCGTTAAACTTTCATTTGTTACCCTAAAATAAGACATATTTACTCTTGCATTTTTCCCCCCAAAACCTTTACTTTGACCGAAAAGGACAATTTTGTAATTTCAACTGGCCGCCATTTTAAAACGGCGAAAGATAGAAAGCTCTGGTTTGCGGCCAATGTTTTCTTTTTTCAAGGCCTTTCCAAATATGTATCACAATATGGGGGTGAAATTTTAAAGTTTGATCCAATATGGCGGCAACGAAAATGGCGGGAAAATGGGTAGCCACCAAAAAGGGTAGTTTTTTATGCATGATGAAGATAGCAACAAACCGCAGTTTGATACCTCAATTATTAACGGAGATAATTAGCCGTTGCCGAACTTTTGGATCACCCTGTATAAGTTTCAACCTTTTGCGTTTATTTGATTCTCTTCTACCTTCCACCCCGCACCTATGCCCTATGCACAAAATATATCTTTATTTACACCAATATCTCCAAAAGTATTCGTTGATGGATATGATATTTGGATGGTTTGCCGAAAGTAGGCCGCAGATAGCTCCAGATTAATTTAAACCACCTGCACATTAAAGAGTGCTAAATTGATAATTTTATTAATTTAATAAATAAAATAATTTTTTACAAATTTCAAAATAGTCTGCTAATTAGAATTGGTTGTGGAAAGTGGATAGCTTCCTCCCGTCCTATTTCGTATAATTTAATGATTTTGTGCTTCTACAAGCTATAATTGTCAAANGGTCATAATTTTTTTAAAATTATTAATACCGATGTTTAATCTCATTATTTTGCAAGCACAAAATCAGTCAGTTCCAATAATAATTTTCATACTTTACTTTATACGTAGATATATAATTATTATTTTATTTTTAACACAGGTTACATATTAATTAATTTTGTATTACATGTATAATTTGCACTAAAATTAGCATAACAATAAAATTTAAGTGATAGTGGCGTGGCACAGTGGGGTGAAACATAGAATTAGCTGGACATATCTCATTCTTTTTTTTATTTTATCGAAAAATACACTAAAAATTAACAAATTTACCAGTTTTTTTGTTTTTAGATTGTATGTATGTATGTTCGGGTCAAATCTTTTAACTGAATTTTAAAGCAGTTATCCTCAACCGATTGAATTGAAATTTTGCGTGCACGTTTAGTTTGGATATCAATGCATGATTAGCTAAGTGAAGTCATTCTAAATCCAATATGACGGGCAGTTCAAGATGGCGAACTAGTTATTTTGTAAGTGCGCACATGATATGGGTATCAAATGAAAGGATTTGCTGAGAAGAATACGATTAAAAGCATGTTTTTTTTTTGTTTTTTTTTTTAATATTTCTTTTTATAATCAACTTAATATTAATAGGTGGCTCACAAAAAGTTTACTAGCGCGTTTCTAAAATACTAACCGTTTAACGGTATGGTATAATCAGTCAACTGTGTAGCACTAAAAATTAAAAAAATATAAAATCGGAAATCGCACAATAATTTTTTTCTTCTGATCTTTTTTTCTGACCATTACTTTTACTTCTATAGATGTTTTTATCTTTGTTTTACTGTTAAATAATAGGTTTATAGAAAACTAATTTATAGAACTACAATATTCTGTTTTACAAAAAAAAGTCCAGTCATGCACCATGACTTAATGAGCGAATTTTCAAAGAAATCTGCGTATATGATACGCAGGTGGATTATGATAATATAGGAAAATTTTGGTTTAGAATTTGGATGGGTGAAAAAAAAAAATGTCTGGGTACACACGGGTTCGCGGGTACAAAAGTCAAAATAGTATTTACCCTTCAATATGCACATAGTTGGAAAGCTCTTTAAGAGTACAGTAATTATTGTTATGTACACTTTTATCATATTTTCATATAAAAGGGGGATAAAATGGAAAAAACACGTTTTTATGCTCTTTTTGACCCTAAATTGTAAAAATTTGACCCCTAAATGAACTCCGAAAATTCTGGCTAACGAACTCCTCCTTTCTTTTGATTTTATTGACATTTTAAAATTTGAAATTTTTAAGTTCATCCTAACGGGAGATATCGTCTGGAGTGACACATATATACATACATATACATATATATACATACATAAAAAAGAGTTGAATTTTAGGAATTGATTCAGAATGGTCTGAAACGGATTTCCATGAAAAAATTTAATTACAAAAATTTTGAAGCCAGCAATAGCTTAATTTTCTTCGAAAATTCGCTAAAAGTTAAAATTATATGTGCTTGCATTAATGTATGTATGTATTGACACCCTGGGCAAGGTGGCAGGAAGGGGCAGATAATTTTAAGCTTTTCTTGTTTGAAAATAAGTATATAAAAGAGAGGTAAACTCTAATCTTTGGCACACTTTAGCACTTTTACTTTAAGAAGCTGATTATTTGGGAAATATATTATATATAATGGGGACAAAGGTCATTAGAAAAATTGAGTTATTTTTTGTTTTTAAAATAACAAAAGCAGTCTGGGTATGCATTACTATATTCTTTAGAAGGCATTATACTAAATTATTTTAATATATGATGCATATTAAGGTACTATCAAAGTTAATAAAGTTAACACAATTTTATTTATGACAAAGCAATTTAAAAAAACAAATGGCAAATATGTGATTGTACAATGTTACTGTAGGGAACTAGTCGTTTATATTCATTAATATTAACTGTATTCTGTATAACCAAGTAATAAGCAAGGTCTTACAACACTTTTTGGAATTATTATCAGAAATTAAATTTTTCATCCATGTCCAGTATTTTCTATGGGATCGCCCCACTGTGCGTGGGTCCCCTGTCAGGACAATATGGGCACAGAATTGAAGAATGTACAATCACGCACGATGGCAAATAGTGACGGGTTCTCCTGATAAAAGTAATAAATGTAGTTAGCGAAATATATTTCTTCAAATCGCTCCAATATTTATCAAAATTGTATTGTAGTTACCCCAGGGTTAAAATAGTGTTTAGGTTATTTTTTTTACCTTAAGTTGAAAATACTCGCAATAATATGCGCCTATGTTTGGTCGTCGTGTTTTCAAAAAAAAAGAAAAAGAGAGAAAAAAGAAAAAGTTGTGTTTTTTAAAAAAAAAAATGACAATGTTCACAACAAAAGCCCCTAATGTTCCACTTAGGGCGCGCTATCTAAATTTTATATTATTTTATCAACGATTGATACGTAATATAAACATTACATCTCTGTTTAGATTCGTAGAAAGTAATTCTTTACACACCTGTATTAATTGCGCATGCGTGTCTCATTGTGTTGAACAATTCCTCTTTTTTTTCCACTCTAGTGTCGTAAAGAAGAATTCCTCTTTTTTCCACTCTAGTGACGTAAAGAAGAAGAATTGTTTAACACGATTAGCGAGTTTGTTTACATTTAACATAATGATGTTTATTTAATAAACGGAACTGTTTGTATCTAGTGTTGAATCAATGAAGTGAAAATCAATGAGTGATTTAAGTGATTATATGAAGAATATGAGGGGAATAATACGCCTTCCGAAATAATTAATTCGGCACAAAATACAACTAACGAATTGATGTCATCGTTATTAAAAGAGAAATACGAGCTTACTTACAGGAAGTTTATTATTTTTTTCTGTATTTATTATTAAAATCTAACAAACGTAGATAAAGTACGGTACGCAACTCGTGCGATTTGCTCGTGTGGTTTTACTACCCTCGCTATCGCTCGGGTGCAAACTCCACACTCGCATGCAAAATGCTACTTTCTACACTCGACGCGTAATGTACTATTACATTGAAAAAGAAGCACTGTGAGTAAATCATCTACTATTATGTACTATAAAAATTATGTATCTATGTTCATATTATTTTATTTATTATATCTTTGTCTAAATAATTTTAGGACAAAGGAATATCACTCGCGAGGTGACGCTATAAGAAATGGCACTGTTCACTGTAGTTCAGCCAAAAAGTTTAACTTATAACCATAACATAGGTCGAAATTCATTAAAAACTAGTATAAAAATGATGCCCTAACATGCAAAAGCCTGATTTATAATAAATTTAAAAATAAAACAAAAAAACATTTACCTCTTGTGAACAGGATTGGCAAAAAACAATTATGCCGTCAGTGGTTAGAGATGGATCTCCTTTAATCCAATGGTGAAGCTGGGCAGCCCGCCTACTACTGTCTTTTGGCATGGTCAGTAAAAGAAGAACACAAACCACAAACTAACAACAAAATTTAAAACTCGCTGAAAAAAGGTTACGAGAGTATATGAACACGACTACCATCTACAACCAGAGTTAGAGGTGGAATGATAATGAGCAGATATTTGTATCAGGTATACCCCGGACTTACTGGAAGCATTGACCGTTAGTAAAAAAACCCTAAAGTAACACACTACATTTCTAAGAGGAGATTAACACCAGTCTTATTGCCACAAATGCGTGGATGGTAAAATGGTAATCCTCTAAGTACGGTACCTGCGCTTATGTCCTGTACTACCTATAACCAATATTACCACCACGTAAAGGGTCATTGGCATTGTCCTTGACATGATGCAATCTGTACCTTTATTCCCCACATTATTTTCTACATAGATTTAGACTGATATTTTCTAAAAAAAAAAAAAACACTGAATTTACCCACCTCTATTCAACGATTCTTTATTAAGTTAATGGATGGTTAAGGTGTAGTAATGATATTAACAGTCTATTTTATCCATTATGATACGTTTCGACCTTTTTATAAGGTCATTTTCAATCATGTTATATTTTTGTTAATTATAGTGTCACCGAGGTAAAGTGTCACTGAGATAAATTATAATATTTGTTTTCTATCTCTATGAGAGCGGGTCATAAATTTAAAAACATCAAATATCTAACATTATATAATTTACATTAAAAACTAAATAAAAATAGAATATATAATTTTTATAGATACATTATATTAAATATATGTTAACATTATGCATTTGGTAATTGTAGATTGTTCAAATTGTACATACTTTAATGTTTTAAATTTATCACTCTTAGAGATAGATAGTCTGTTCTATGTATATTGTATACTGTATACGCGAGGAGGCTAAACAACTGGGCCGATTTTGACAAAATTTGGCATACATACACATGTTCATTTGAAAATTTGGCATGCATATACCCCGAGGCGAAAATGAGAAATTAATTTTAGTTCCACATTTGGGGGGTGCTATCCCCAAAAAAACTAAAAATAAGTGTCCCAAAAAAGGTTCCGACCATTTCGATTAAAAAATGTTTAATAGTATCTAATCTATTTAAAAATGAATCTAATGATGCAAGCCGTTTTCCCGTGAAAAATCTAGTCAGAGATATTGATAAAAATAAACCTTTGATTTCGTTGGAAATCGAAAAGAAAAAAGTAATTAAAAAATCTGTTGGACACATTTTAAATAATATAATTTAACCAGGTATCGCGTTGCTTTACCATTGAAGCGAGCTTAATGATATAAATAGTTAATTGTATTAAGCAAATTAGTAGTTAACGAGTACTAACTATGAGTGATGGTATTGATGAGTTTGTATTTTATAAGTATGATTGGAGTAGACGGTAGTGACGGGTGGTACTTTCACTTCTCTTGGAAGATTGTATAGGAACCCTCCTAAATGTGGGTTTACACACCTGAGATGTTAGTGTGACTTTTCTCGGGTCAATTTTTTAATTTGAAATAGAAATCGACCAGCAAATTGTGCTTTTATAAGAGACAAAGACATCAAGTAGGCCAATTTATAAGTACCTTCTGTTGGATTTCACACACTTGAATGACATGATCAGTCGCTGAATTAATAGAACTCATTAAGAGTACTCATTACTGATTTCAAAAGGTGGTGCATGGAACCAAAATTATTTTCAAAGTTTTAAAAAATGTTTTTATTACTTTTAAGTGCCTACTTATTCTTACCCTCTGGTTAGACTAATCAGGTATATTGACCTCCAAGGTAAATAGGTACTCAGTGAATCCCCTTGCTAAGTTGATTATCTGTAAACCATGTTTCTCTAATATTTCCTACTTAACCTTTAAAATCGATGGGTACTTAGCGTATCCTTTGGTTTAGCTTATTAGCTGTATTAAACAGGTTGTTTCTTACATATCATCTGTCCTTTACTGTTATAGAAGAAAAGATCTTTTAAGTTATTGGGAGAATGTATAAGATCGATGACAAAGTTGATTGCAACATAACAGATAAAAAAAATTGGTATGTTGATTTATCTGGAAAAAACCAAGCCCAATCTAGTTTGAAGTACTAGCTCGTGATTGTACTTACAAATCTTGAGGAGGTACTTGTAATTTACTCGACGAATAATCTCAAGAAATCTGTGGTATCGATCTGGAACATGAAGAAGGATGTAGACAAGTATCACGTGAATGAAATCTAGGCGAGTTGTAGAGCCGACCCGAGTCTAGATCGTATGATTAGGCACGTTTTGGAGCCTACTACACGGGTCCCCTTCATTCACTGATAACACCTGATAGTACACATCTGCTGACGAAGCCAAAAACTTTATACCTCCACTGTCTCTAAGCTTCCAAAATGATGGCCATTATAATTCCATCAGACAATACATTGTTGAGATGAATTTTAAAAGATTCCTTTTCCTCTCTGATTTCTACTCCGATTTCTTAAGCACTGTGAATATCCTATAACCTAATGTATTTCATCAATTAATTCCAAAGTGTACCCTTTGTATACTATCAATTGTAGTGTGGATCCGTTTAGGGTAATAAAAACTCTTATATTAAGGTCGGCATTAAAGCCGACCTTAATATAAGAGTTTTTATTACCCTAAACGGATCCACACTACAATTAATGTATTTCACAAGAGAACAACTTTTCAATCTTACATAGTAATTGTTTAACAACATAATTTTCGAGACTTGTTTTTTTTCTCCCAAACTTACTTAAGGTAACGGAATTGTTAATATCATTGTGGTCATTCAAAGGAACAAAAATGTTATATTTCTACTGTCATCTCCGATTTGAGTCGTAAATAATAAAAAAAACTCTGTTATTTCAATCAAAAGCAAAAGGAATACAAATTTTGGAAATAAATGTATGTCGTTTAAAAATTGCTATGTAAGATCGCGCGCAATCTTACATAGAAATTGTTAAACGACAAAAGTAAGTAACTTCAGCTGATTCTCTTGTGAAATACAATAATTATTTTATGAGGGTTAAATACCAAGGAACATTTTTTGGTCTCGTGTTTTTCTCTCAGTCAACTTTTTTGTGGATCACCATATTAACTCAAACTTAATGCAATTTAGATGGTACGTAAAATTTAGCCAAATAAATCTTAACATAAATTTCAACCTTGTATACACATTAATACGTCTCCCTCTTGCGCACAAACATTTTTTTTCTTGTAAACATTTATTTTTTACAGAAATACTCACCCAATTTTTATAATTTGTTGAAAGTAGAGCAGGTGGTATATTCAATTAACTTTCTGCGCATATGTAATGTTAATAAAAACATGTGCTCCCGATGGGAATTAAAACAGGTCCAAATAACCACATTTTTTATTCCAAATGAGGTCAGATTATATTTTTATGGAGTTAAAGAACGGGTTTAGTAGAGCAGAACCCCAACCTTTAGAGTTTTTATTTTTTTGTTGATACATACATATATATATTTTAAACATACATGTAATTTTTTAAAAAAGTACATAACATATATGTTTAATTTTTAAAATATAAAGCATATGTATATATATGTTCTTAGGGTAAAATAAAGTGTCAACTAATAATTGAAAAGTCTCTTTCATGTGGATGTAGATTATATTGTATTTTACTTTTCTTTTAAACCACGAACAAATAAATAAATATATATATTCGATAATTATATCATTGATTTTGTTTTAAGGTTCACTCTTTCTTTTTTTCTTTCAAAATATTGAAGGATTTTTTTATATATATATATTTAAACGAATTTATTTCTCTCACTTTTTTTATTTATTTTTTATTCTTGTTGTAATCTCCTGTCCGAACAATTCGTGACGTCCCTATTTCCTATCCTTTCTTGTTGAACCGGGTTTTTTTTTTTGGCTACCAAAAAACGGAATCCTTTTTTGTACATAAAAAGCTTTCAACAAAGCAAAAAACAAAAAAATAAGCACGCTACGGATTATATAGGACACATCTGCCTACCCCCTCCCCCTTCTATTTTTAACTTTGTTAAAAAAAAGTTGAAAAAGTGATGGTGTCAGTTTGAAGTGAAGGTTAATCATAGTTGATAGGTTGAGCTAGTAGAGATTCTCATACAATCAGAATATTCAGCTCGATAGTGTTCTGTTTCTTTGTCTCAACATTTCAAATAGTCCAGAATGTTTTAATATAGTGTTATAGTGCAAGTAATAGCTTTAGTAAGGATATTCAGCTCGAAAGTGTTGTGTTTCTTTGTCTCATCATTTCAAATAGTCCAGAATGTTTCAATATAGTGTTATACTGCAAGTAATAGCTTTAGTAAGGATATTCAGCTCGATAGTGTTGTGTTTCTTTGTCTCATCATTTCAAATAGTCCAGAATGTTTCAATATAGTGTTATACTGCAAGTAATAGCTTTAGTAAGGATATTCAGCTCGATAGTGTTGTGTTTCTTTGTCTCATCATTTCAAATAGTCCAGAATGTTTCAATATAGTGTTATACTGCAAGTAATAGCTTTAGTAAGGATATTCAGCTCGATAGTGTTGTGTTTCTTTGTCTCATCATTTCAAATAGTCCAGAATGTTTCAATATAGTGTTATACTGCAAGTAATAGCTTTAGTAAGAATATTCAGCTCGATAGTGTTGTGTTTCTTTGTCTCAAGATTTCAAATAGTCCAGAATGTTTCAATATAGCGTTATACAGTAAGTAATAGCTTTAGTTAGAGAATTGAGCTCGATAGTGTTGTGTTACTTTGTCTCAACATTTCAAATAGTCCAGAATGTTTCAATATAGCGTTATACTGCAGGTAATAGTTTTAGTAAGGATATTCACTCCGAAAGTGTTGTGTTTCTTTGTCTCAACAACTCAAACAGTCAAGAATGTTTTAATATAACGTTATGCTGCTAAAAAAAAAAATTTTTTTTCTACTTTCAACAGCAAAAGGAGGTATTATTGAACTGATTTCGGGAAGGGAAATATGATTTTACTGCCTAAGTGGTAAAATGAGATAAAATTTTACTGCCTAGGCAACAAATTCTAGCAATCTACAATTATATTTAGGTTTTAGTGAAAGCTGAAATAAATAAATAAGCTAAAATTAATACTTCTATTTCACTTAATTATTTTCCGAACGTGTATACAACTGTCTTTAAAATCGATCCGGTAGTACATATTTCTTATTTTTTAAACAATAATGTTTTTTTGCACTCAGGGGATCTCAAAATGTGTGAATACATCAAAATTTCAAAATAGAATTTTTAAGCTTTTTCCTACTTAATCTAAAAATATGAGTTAGTACATTTCGAAGACTAATGTTCTCTGAAAATAAGAGGTAGATTTTTTAAAATTAATGTCAACTACTATTATATGTTTCCATGATGTTAAATACTAAATACAGATTGAATACGGGTAAAATACAGTTTTTGGATCCAAAATGTCCATAATAAAATAATTCAAAATGGATTAAGTATGACTCCGATTCCGATACAATCCACTAAATTCTGGGATCGTATCTGAATCTTGGTTGCATGGAAACACCTGAACTCGATCCTGACATGCGCAGAGCGTCAGTACGAGCGAACCTAGCGTATTTCTGTAGAAACTGTAGTCAAATCTGTCAAAATACGTAATAAAAATCATGGTTATAAAAGGTGAAGGTTACAAAATAATTTATAACCTTCAACAAGAGTAACCAAGAAAACGCTTTTACTTCGTATTGAATACGGATTTAATACCACTCTTGGAAACTCTTAACTTGTTAAATCCCAAATAAGGATTCAATCCTTTTATTTACACATGAAAACGTAGTAAATTACAAACTATATATGTTCGCAATATTCCAAAAATGTGCCAACCACCGTTAAACCGCAAAAGACTCGATAAAATAATATTACAGCGATAAACTATTAAATCTATATGTATATGAATACCATATTGTTCCATAATACGAGTATATCAGTGTACAAGTTTAAAGTTACACAAGATTAAGTTAGAACACAAATAATTTCACTAAATTTAATTGTAAAAATTGAAAAAAAGTCAGAAGCGCTTTTTAACTTGTCGATTTTGATAAATAAAATTTCTAAATATTTAACATTTTCTTATAATTTTCCTTTCATTTTTAATAAAAGAGGGTATTTCCTATGAATATTAAATTAGTAAAGGAAAAAATAATATTGGGAAATTCTGTAAAAGGGAGAGTAAGGGTAGATTGTTGACAAAAGTTGAAGGTCTAATTATAATTTCCAAACTTAATAAAGCTGAATTTTTAGCAAAAACTTTTCTCAAATCCCTATTCTTAAATAACTTTTCTTAAAACTCTAAAACTAATATTTTTGAACTCTTAAAGCAAGCAAAAATAGAAACAAAACTTTATGTACTTTTAGTTTATATCACATATAATATTATTTTAACTATAAAAACATTAATAAAAGATTAGAAAATCTAGAAATTATATAATTTAATAACATTTTAATTAGATTATCGATTTTAAAGATATATAAATTACAAATATTAATTAAAACTTTATTTTTGGGCATTACTCATAGATTAAAAATGTATATGGCTAGCAAATTTGACTTTTTCCTTCAAAAACCGAGGAAAGTTCTATAAACTGTTTTCATCACTCAAGTAGGCCTTTGATATGAATTGTCTGAGTTTGCTTAGATTTCCGAGGGGAGCTTTTTAGGGTTTGAAAAACCTCGAAATTTTCGGGGTTAGCTATTATGTATTTGTTCCGTTACACCAGAGAGCAAAAGTAGTTATTATTAATAATTTAAAGGACAAAATTTTCTAAAAATTTAATATTCATAATTTATTTCTACGTTCTTTTCTGTTTCTAAATTTTTAAGATACGATTAATTAACTAGTTTTGGCGTTCTTTTACACTAGATAGTAGTGTCGCTGTTGGCTCTACTAAAAATTAAAATTTTATAAAAGGAAAGTAATCTATATTTATCTATTCTTTGTGACAAAACTTTTTTAAGTAATATTATTTTGGTATAACTAACTGGGACACTTCTAAGATTAATAAAGAACACCTAATCTATTTATTTAATCGTATCTAGCCGTTTCTAAAAGAGAAAAGAACGTAGAAATAAAATATGTACATTAAAGTTACGTATAAAAATATGTACATTAAGTGCTATTAAATTTCAAAAAGGTGAGAAATCAGATTCGATCCACCACTAAAAAAAAAACAATTACAGTAGAATCCCGGTATTTCGTACCCCGTTATATCATGTATCCCGATAAATCGTATATTATTGCCAGTCCCTTGAAAAAATTCCGATAATTGGTATAAAACCAATGTATTTCGGTCCCCTCAGTATAACGTATTTTTTTCCCTTTCGAGGTGAACATAAACGTCTTATAACTTGTATAATTCTGAGAGTAATCCCGATAAAACGTATGAATGGAGGTGGAAATTTCCAAGATTTTGCTTATTTACTACCTATATCTGTTGTTTTACTCTACTCAGAAAAAAATAACAACAGTTCAGAATTCACTACATTAGAGGAAGCGATAATGAATTTTTTTTTATTAATTCCGAATTGCAAAGACTATTGGAGGGAACGTTCTTCGGGGAAAAAATTAGAACTCTCGCGTGACGTTTGATCAGCATCAAACAAAGACTCAGGGGGGAGTGTGTGATTGTGTCCAAACCAAATGTAATTCCTGGACAGCCTAGATTCTAGATGAAGGAATAACTCTTATAATTCTGAGAAAAATCGCGGTTAAACGTATATGAAAGGAGAGTACCCTTTTCCAGGATTTGATTGTTTACCTACTTCTGGTCTACTCGGACAAAATGCTATGGATAACACCCGAACAAATGGTTTAATTCAAAAAAACAAATTATAATTTTTTTAAACCAAGTACCTACATATATAATTTTTTTTTATCATTATACACAGTGTATTTTTATGTGCACAATAATAAATAATAATAATAATAAATACACGTCTTAATTATTACATTAATTTTTCTTTTTTTACCATCAATATTTCATAATCCCGATTTAGTGAACTACTCGATATATCATATTTTTTCTTCGACCCCTTGAAGATATGATATATCGGGATTCTACGTATTGGTATCTTGGTGCGTATAGGCTTCCGCGGGTAGACTCGAAATAAACAGCTTGGTTTTCCGGTGAAATCCGCGTCACGAAGGGGATGAAGTCCGACGTGTCGCTTCCACTACTGGAAGCATCATCAGGGATGTGGCGCATCGTGGTGTTGATTCGAAGCAAACACAGGATGTAGAGTACAAGATGCTTCCAGCAGTGGAAGCAAAAGGTCGGACTTCACCCCCTTCGTGACGCGGATTTCACCGGAAAACCAAGCTGTTTAATTATTGGTATGGTAAATTTAAATAATAAATAAATGTAAACGTGAAACCCTGAGATAAATAACAGATGGAAAACACCGAATGAAGAAATAATGTTGGTTTTATCGGACAGAATTTTTCTTAAAATGTCAATGTTAACAGATTTCCATTTTATAAATTAAGTATCTCTCTGCAAATGATCACACTTTGTACGTCATTTCATTACTCCAACGACGATGTCAAGTGCGTACAGTGTACACAATGCCCTTACCTTTATCGTCAGTATTTTCGCCAGCATAATAAAGTGCTGGTGAAGATACTAATAGATAACAAAATAATTCGAAATGGTGTAATTATGTTAGAGCTATTCACTGGTTGTACTTACCTAGCTTATTTGATTGTCCAACCACATTTTTTGGTTCTTTTTCAAATTAAAAACAGAATATTGATGTATACTCGACAAAAAATATTAGCTCAAAGTGCGCCGTTTACATCCTTTATATGGATATTCTTGCCGAAACAGAATAAAGCTTGATTTTTTCATTTTTATTACGGAGTATCTCAATTTTAACTCTGGTATAACTTGAATCGATAAAAAATTAAGATGAAAATGCGTGTAATAGAATGGAAAAACCTCATTGTTGAAGTTTTTCAAGAGTAGCTAAAAGAGTTAATCAAGAATGAATATGCCAGCTTGGATTCACGTTTTCCACTCAGTGAGTTTAGTTAATACTTTTAACTTTTAGCGGTAAGTTTCGTCAAGCGTTAAACAACAAATCTTTTTTTACCCTTTTTGGATAAACCTCTTCTCAGATAACTTAACAGTTAATAAATTGATGGTTTAAAAATTTGATTTTTAATATTAATTTATTATTAATGTAAACATCTGAAAGATTTTTGAAGTCCAGAAGATAGCGAGCAAAGAAGTGTCTGACTAACAACAAGCTAGAATTTTGTGTATAAGTTAATCTTTTAGTGCTTTTTAAGAATATCTGGTCGGCTAAGTTCGTTTGCCGGACATAGCTTGTCAATAGGCATTTGAAAAAACAAACCGGTGGAGAGCGGCCTTGTCCCAGGGTTTTCACCCTTTAAGTTTCATGATTCTGACTACAAAATTAGTTAGTGGACCAAAAATCAAGTTAATGGTATAGTTTGTCACTTTATAGGTTGGTTATTAAAATATTACTCCAAATCAAAATGGCCACACTTGTTAGTCAGACACTTTTTTGCACGCCGTCTCCTTGACTATTGAGATATGTCAGAAATACAAAATGATCATTATGCATGGCATAAATCACGTCTTTTCGCCGACATCAGCTGAGAGAAGAATAGAATTTGTACTTCTAAATTTATTTAATCATAGATTTTGCTCAGAAAGGCTGCTTACCACCAATTATCTAATAAACTTTCATACAGAAACTGCTGTAAATGTATACTAGGCATCGCTTGGATCTTATCATTGAGCTTAATGCAATACATATGGTTTATTAATATTCTCTATGATCATTATAATAAGTGTCATAGTTGAAGATGAGGAACGGGCGAATGAGGAAGAGGGTAGAAGAGCGACTGTGCCGGCAATTTAATTATTTTTCTAGTGCCATCCTATATTACACTATCCCTAACTACATACTTTCATCCAACCCTACACAGCAACCAACTCAATTTAACTAATGTTAAAATGTAACAAATAACTATACTAAAGCTTCTGATAGCACCAGTTTGAAATTTCACATGGCTGTTTTAAAAGACCTTTAGACAATGATTATGAAGTTTTATTAAAATCGATACGATAGAACATAACCAGTGGTGTAATAAACGCCCCCACCGAGGAGGGGGGGAGGAGGGGCACAAAATTAGGTAAGCAGTGATAAAAATGTATATTAATAGCTATAAAAAAATAGCTATAAAAGCTGAAGTAGTAGCTAAATTATATATAACTCTGTGGTTGGAATTATATTAAGTAACAACTATTTGGGAAGAGCGCAAATGAGAATTTAAATCGAAGTTAAGAATTTTAGAACTCAATTGAGTTATTTTTTCTAGTTTAGTTATTATTATGTTATATTGCCGATTTTCACGCACACAGGTGCCTCTCTGCATTTATAAAAACTGTACACGTTTTGAAGTTTTTACACTTAATATTTCTAAGATGGCAAGCGACTAAAGAAAAGTTTTTTGTCGCCATGACATGTTCAATTTAAACACATCAATTTAAAGTTCTCAGAGTGTAAAAAAATAATATGAAACTATTAAAATGTTACACTTAATTGTTTAGAAACCGGCGATTATCGCCTCACTTACTTACGTGAAGGGGCGCATTACTTATTTATTTTTTTTTTTTCATAAATCAAGACACTTTTAAAAACAAATCGATAATTTGCTTGATTAAATAAATATTTTTAATTAATTTGCCTGATTTAAATATAGTATCAATCTATATAAGAGAAAGTTTTGTGTGATTTATACGACCGATTCACTTGTCCACTCTACAAAAATCCTATCAGAGTAACCAACACTGTGTCAGCTACAAAAACACATGTTACGTTAATATGTCTAGGAAAATTCTATATTAGGTATGCAGGGTAAGACAATAAGTTTATGAAAAAAACAAATAATTCTTCCTTTCTTCTTTTAATTTTAAAATAAGACATTTATGCTTCTTTTGTAAAACCCCTCTCTTATTACCTGGTTAAGAACTAAAGGAAATAAATACTAATCTTAATATTTATCATTACAAATCCATTTTCACCT
This sequence comes from Gerris buenoi, assembly GCA_001010745.2. Lineage (NCBI taxonomy): Eukaryota > Metazoa > Arthropoda > Insecta > Hemiptera > Gerridae > Gerris > Gerris buenoi. Next base: position 86,063 of record KZ651341.1, read on the forward strand.
TTAGGGCTTAGTATTAAATATGGCTATCTGACATTAAACCCAGGGAAGTGACACTCCCATGTAGGAAGTGAGGATTACCCATTGGAGGTCATTGCCAGGAACATAAACAATACAGTTCTAGGATTAACCTCAAGGGATTATTTTCACAAACAAATAACTTAACCTAAAAACATTGTATCCTGTAATCCTTACACACAAATGTAAAATACCAGAGAAAATTATTTAAAATATAGAATAATAAGAATTACTACGATTATGATATTTATTAAAAAAATATAGTTAATAAATTACAATATTATGATAGTTTATTCTTTTTACTTACATATTTTTACTTTTAATGATTTAAGGATTGCTAACTGTTCCGCTTGGTTATTTGAACAGGCACTTGCGAGACGAAAACATATAACGATTCTTCGACACTCAGGCGGTGTGGGGGTGGGTGTTAAATATATAAAAGGCGCCAGGTCATTTATAAGTATAATGATTATTTAATATAAAAATTATTACTTAAATATAAAGTTCAGGGAATGACCAAACCCCAAAGACCCTTTGTAAGGAGAAGGATGAAGCCCTAAATCTAAAGAATAAATTAAGAAAACACAATATACTTCTTAGTAAAATATAATTAAATGTATGAATCCTCAAATAATAACTAAAATAATTAAATAATATAAACTTTAATAAGTAATCTGAGGTCATAAACTTATATGTTTCCTATCTACTATAAATCAAATGGAGGCCTCCCCTATCTCACTTGAAATAATAAATTGTTTATACTTTTGTGGTATAAACTAATATAACTAAAAAAATATAATAACTGTGGCAAATTATAAAAAAACTTATGAAATAAATGCACAATTGGGTATAACCTCTCAACCCACGGTGGCTGGTCTGACCTTAATTCGAAATAATGGTTGACATAATTATAATATATTTAATTTTATTCTTATCTGTATTTAAGGGTGAATGTGAATAGAAGCTTGGTGGACGTCGGGATGCGGTTGAAATTTTGTAAAGGGTGGATGAAACTGCGTCAAGTTCTCTTTCTCTCTCTCTTATCTCGGAACCCGGAACTTTGTAGTCAATGAAGATACAAAAAAAGATTCACATACTTCTTGAACCACTTCAACTAAGAAACTGACGGAAAACCTTTAAGGATGTAGGTTCACCTAAAAATCCTCTGAAGAGGTGTTTCTATCTAAAACTCCAAAACGTGGAAAATGGCAAAAGAATGACCGGTTCTCAAAACTCTAACTCTCCTAGTCTCGTCTCTCGTGCGGGACGTGAGATCGCGAGATCTAACGAGATTAGAATCGATATCACCTATCGATACCGATGCCGCTAAATTTGAAAAGAAAAGTTACAAAACATTGAAAAAGGGTGACGGCGAAACCTAGAACCAATGTTTGGTACTAAATTTTGGTAACAAACACCTTTCTTTCACTACTTCATTTCCCTCATAAACTACAAAAGCACAGCCAACAAATGTATCATCTTTGCTGCCATATACAGATATCCAAGTCAAAATTAATATTAAGATCTTTATTAATAGAACAGAATTTACTTGGGTGCTCCCAAGACCTTCTGACTTCTGAAGACCTCCTAAGTGGTTTTCAGCATGACGTATGTGTGTTATCATCATAGCGTCCAAGGTATTTAACCTAGAGAGTTGAAACTTGGCAGAAAAATCAGTCCTAACCTGTAGTTGTGCTGCCCGGAAAATCAACTTTTTCCGCCATCTTGAACCCAGTTTGCTTAGTCAGCAA
>KZ651341.1:94359-108128 GCA_001010745.2 Gerris buenoi
AAGAAAATAGGCTCCCATAAGAAAATGTTTCGGAAAAACCACAGAAAATAGTTCTTAAGTGTTCCCGGGTCTAGGGATCGATATTAGGTATACCAAATTTTATCATATAAGCATTAGAAAAGGTACAGTTTGTATTTGTGTTCTATTCAATGATATTCATTTATAATTATGATTCTATATATTGATGAGGTGCTGAATATATAATATTCAGCAGGCTGTTGTTACACCATTTATTATTAATATATAATAAGAAAATAGGCTTCCATAAGAAAATGTTTCGGAAAAACCACAGAAAATAGTTCTTAAGTGTTCCCGGGTCTAGGGACCGATATTAGATTTATAATTATGATTCTATTATATTTATGAGGTGCTGAATATATCATTTTAATATCTTATAACATCGGAGTAGGTTATTGTTAATGTAAATAATCAAAAATCTATGAATATTAAGATTTTTAATTTTGGAATACCTGACTATGTGGATTTGTATTTTTTGTTGTTGTAGACAATCTTTCTTACTATAATAAGTATGACAAAAGTCGTACCTTAAGTCTGGAAGTTTTAATTGCACCTGATATTGCTTTAGTTACTTGCTCTTCTCCGTAGAAATGTTTAATATATTAATTAATTAAAGGCTATTTTATATTAAATGGCTTTGAAGTAATTAAAAATGTAATTAAATGGATTTTTATTAACCCTAACATTAAAGTAGAAAAAAACTCATTAACTTTTATTAGTACTTTTAAAATGAAAAGCACAATATAAAATTCTTTTGTGTGTGAAATTCTTATTATATATATATATATATANATATATATGTGTATGTGTAAGATTGTATGTATTAGACCATGGCGTGATTAATTCATACAATTAAGAATTATAACAGCTGTTATCATATTTTAAATCAAATAGACTAAAAATTTATATATTCTAATAATATAATTAAAGATCCATTTTTTGATGCGGTCCCCTTTAATTTTCAATTTAAGAGATTACTATTTTTGGTCTTCAGGGGTGTAATAAAAAACCAACTACGTTTCTTTTGCAATATTTCGTCCTTATTCTTTAGGACATTTTCAAGCCATTTATACTTGTTTCCATAGTGCAAGAATAAAATTATTTGTCAAATACTGTCAATTAAAAAGTGATTTTTCCAAAATCCCTCTTCTTAATTCCGTCCGAAAAAGATTAAACAGTGACTGAAGTCACTGTTTAATCTTTGCTCATGACTCATGTAACCTGTGTGTAAGAGAAATGAATTTTAATTCAATTGACTTTATGGAATTTCTAAAAGACGGAATTAAGAAGTGGGATTTTGGAAAAATAACTTTTTAATTGACAGTATTTGACAAATAATTTGATTCTTGCACTATGGAAACAAGTATAAATGGCTTGAAAATGTCCTAAAGAATAAGGACGAAATATTGCAAAAGAAAAGTAGTTGGTTTTTTATTATACCCCTGAAGACCAAAAATAGTAATCTCTTAAATTGATAATTAAAGATATTTATTATTATACTGTTTCACTGTTCTAATTTTTTCTAAAATTATATAACTGGTACAAAAAATAATAAATAAATATTATATCGGTTGACATTTCAATTTTTATATTTTGTTAAGTTGGGAAATGAATATATTTTGGCGATTGGAAAGATAAAGAAGTATAAGTAAGCGCATCATATTTAACATACTTATTTATTTATATAAATTATTAATAATATTTATATATATAAATTTAAATACTAAAATTAATCAGTTTATTTAATAATAAATCAGTGCCGCAATATCTCAAAGAGGGCTCCTTAGGAGACTAATATTTTACCTGAAAAGGAGAAAATGTGTTTTTTTTTATTAATATTTAACATACGTGTAATTATTTATTTATATAAAGAATATTTATATCTGACAAAAAACCACTTGTGTGGTACAAAAACACAGTGATGTTGGCACTTTCTCCTGACCCATCACTATCAACATAAATACTTTTCAGCTTCGTCTCCTTGGCGGTATGCCTTGCTATTTCCTGACACTGGAATTTTAATATTCTTCAAACACCAATACAATTTGTTGTTTCACCTTCACATTTGCCACATGAGGTTTGTGTGGAAAGATAGTTGTTCACCTCATAGTCTTAGTTCTAGACAACTAGAACTAAAATATGCAGGTACACATTAGAGAGGAAAACCTTTTAACAGTGTTGTTAAAGGCTGTTCTCGATGCCACAATGATCATTGCTCTAAATCTTTCACATTATCAAAATGCAAATAAAAAAGAAATAAGTAATATACAAATTATTAAGCTTTCAAGGAATGACCCCATGCAACTACTACTTTTTTGCAGAGGATGCGTGGAATACAACCAGTTAACATTGGGTAGACTGCAGGCACACCGCCAAGGAGAAGAAGCTGAATAGTATTTATGTTGATAGTGATGGGTCAGGAGTCAGGAGAAAGTGCCAACATCACTTGGCGGGACAGAAAGTTGATTTCACAACTTTTTTGGACCACAGACTTGGCGGGGTGTTTTTGTACCACACAAGTGGTATTTGGTCAGACTTCATGACTTTTTGTACGGTTCCTGAGGAAGGATTCTCTAAACTGTTTATTCCCACACATTAGAATCAATTAAAAATGAAGTTAAGAGCTTGACAAGGTCTATGGAGATTGGAGAACTACGAGAATTTAACTAAAGAACTTAAAATTCTGATATAGAAGTACAGAAAACATTAAAAAAAAAGTCCAGTCATGCACCATGACTTAATTAGCGAATTTTCAAAGAAATCTGCGTATTATTGGCTTATGATAATATAGGAAAATTTTTGTTTAGAATTAGGATAGGTGAAAAAAAAAAAAAAAAAAAATGGTACAGGTACGGGGTACAAAAGTCAAAATAGTATTTACCCTTCAAGATGCATGTCGTTGGAAAGCCCTTTAAGAGCACAGTAATTGTTGTTATTTACACTTTTATCATATTTTCATATAAAAGGGGGGTAACATGGAAAAAACATGTTTTTATGCTATTTTTGACCCTAAATGGTCAAAATTTGACCCCTTAATGGACTCCAAAAATTCTGGCCAACGAACTCATCATTTCTTTTAATATTATTGACATTTTAAAATTTCTTTGAAATTTTTAAGTGCATCTAAGGGGAGATATTGTCTGGAGTGACACATATATACATATATACAACATACATATATACATATATACATATATACATACATACAAAAAAAAAAATGTTAAAATTTAGGGATCGATTCAGAATGGTCTGAAACGGATTTCCTTAAAAAAAAATTTTCATTAAAAAAATTTTGAAGCCATTGCAATAGCTTAATTTTCTTCGAAAATTCGCTAATAAGATAATAATAATTATAAAGTAATAATATGTAATAATAATAATAAATCATAATAACAAAAAAATTATAAAATAAAATCATAGAAATCAGAAATATGTATTAATAAACAAATTACCCCCCCTTGAACTCAAGAGAATAAGGCTGAACTAAACCTATAATACTAAGTTAAAAAGATAAACTCATAAATTGAAGTCATTCATAGGTCATTTAACAAGCCACGATACTACTACACAATATACTGGTGTACTACCTCCGCTCCATATATAATTGTCAGGCTCACCACTGCGTATTACGCTTATTTGGTTTCTACCCATTTTAGACTGTTTGCTAGCTTGGTTTCTCACTTCACATTTAGCGTAGGAGTGAGTTAAGGGTGGTTTTTTGGGAGGGGGGGTTGAGTTGATGGGGGATTCACTAGAGCCCTAGACGAATACAAAAAGCCCTCATTAATTAAAATCGGTTAAGTAGTTCAGGCTGTAGGTGCGTCAACGTTAAAGTGACTGCGCGTTTAGCGTAGGAATGAGCTATCTCAATTTTTTTGATCTAGGAATGCACTAGGGTTCTAGGTGAATCCAAGAAGCCCTCATTCAATAAAATCAGTTCAGTAGTTTATAGGCTGTAGGTGTGTCAACGTAAAATGAAGGAAGAAGAAGAAGAAATCAAAACTACCATTTTCAAACCTATTTTTCTCTATTATGACTAGAGAGGTTAATAAAATATAACACAACAATATTGTGACATTGTGAGTCGAAACGCGTCTTTTAATTATTAAAAATTGTGGTGACAATATTGTTGTGTTACATTTTATTAACCTCTCTAGTCATAATTATGAAGTGGTACCACAAAATCTCAGTCAAAACAACCAACTATTTATTTTTCTCTACTTCTACTTGGCCGATCTTGACCATTTTTTTTTATTTTTGATCTACAGGACACGGCCTTCAAAGATATTAAAAAAATATTTAGGTAGCTTGTATGTATTTCACGCTGCAGACCCTCAAAAACTCTAGTTTGTCACCTACAGTATATATATACACTGGCAGCTTCTGTGAAATTTTGACTTTTTGACTTGGCGGGGCGGAACGCTGCTGCGTTCCTAAATATAAATTTAAATATCTATTAAAATTAATCAGTTTACTTAATAATAAATCGTGGTACAATATCTTGAAGAGGGCTCCTAAGGAGGCTTGTAATATTATACCTAAAAAGGATATTTTTTTTGACGCTATTGCTCTTCGAGTGAATCCAGCAGGTATATGAGTATCTCATTAAAAAATAAATTCCTAAGGGAGCTATCAACATATTTATGACATATGACATAACCTTGTGATATTTCATTTTTCAGTCATAAGCACGCTGTGATTCCTCGCACTATGGGCTGCGGCTGTTAAATTTAGTGTGGCACATAGTTCTCTCTCATCCTATCGTACATTATTCATGTTATGCTTTTGCAAGCTTGTATTGTTTAATTTAATTTATTGTTTCCCCCTTCATAAATCGGTCAAAAATAATATTCGTGACTGGATAGACCTCACTTACGCAGCTACCATTTCTAGTTTGATGCATTTGGAACATCGAGAGTAAAGCCCTTTGCCGGTTGAGGAATTTAGTCAGCAATCTACTTTGTGATAAGCGCAGACGCAGTAGCAGAGTAAGATAAAAACTGCAAAATCATCAGTAAAAATTACTTTTTAAAGAAAAATGTTGGAAATAAACTTGCTCCTAAAGCTCTATTTTACATTTGAAACAAATTATGTTCAACCCACATTGAGTTTTCAGAGAACATTTGCAATGCTTTCAATGACTTCTAAAATGCGTTTTTCCATTATTAAGCAACCTTTGTATTTATTTGTAGCAGTACGGCCATAATTTAAGGCGTACATTATATAAAATTAAACCAAATGAAATAGGTTTGTTGTAGTAGGTTAACCTTATTCAAGACATACGTTTAATGAAGTAGTTATGGAAGACCGAATTGTGACCTTCCTGCTACAGGACAGAATGCTTAGGAAATTTTATGCACTTTAGTGGTGCTCTTTAAGTAATTTTATGTTTTTTAATTAATTAGAGTTTAGCTTTAGCTAAGGCTCCGTGGGAGAGTGGTGGTGTTATCAAGCGCCCATAATCTAGCGGTAAATGACGTTACTTTACTGCGGTGGACATAAATGACCATCTTAAGGGTCACTTAAGATGTCTTATAAGATCGACATTGTCTTGCAATTATGGTGAAGAATAGTCGATCTAGACAGCGTTTTTATTTTGAGAACCTGATTTTTAAGAGTAGTTATTATGATACACCATTATTTTTTAAATATGCTTTACATTCGACAAACCATCCAAATTTCATAGATTTTGGTATTTTGAGATTTTTGTGCTCATATAGATGCATGTTGAATTTCATAGTATGTTTGTGCTCATATGGAAGAAAAACAAATGGGCAGAGAAGGTTAAAACTTTTATGGGACCAAAAATGGGCAAATTATTACAAACCATCTAAATTTCATTAAATTCGGACGAGTAATATTTAAGATGTGTTAGTTCACAAAAAATGAGTGAGAGTGAGACAAACTTAGTGACAAGATTGTTCCTTGGTGTCTGAAACGGATTTACAACTAGGAATTTTGGAATCATTAAAAGTTTTCGGTCTTCAGAACGATTACATAACGTCGGTTAGCTTGGAAACAACCAAAAATATAGCAAAAGATCAAGCGATATGACCTTAGAATAAAGTAATAGCTAAGAAAACATCTAGAAAATATTTTAAAATACTATTCTTAAAACTTCGAATTTTTTTTTAATAAGAAAAACCTTAATGGACCTTATTTATTGTGTCACAAGAAAGTAGATATCATGCATTTTACTTTGTGTAGCGCGAATTATCATTTAAAACAAGAGACTTGATTTTGAGTTAAGCCGCTTTAGACGGTTTAAATGTTGAAGTCTCAACTGAAGAACCCAAGTTTTGTCAAGTTTAGCTTATCTAAGTTACTAATGACATGAGCCTAGTCTAAACATTTTCATTTTTCTTTTCTTCATATTTACGCTTAAAACCGACAAGATGGAGGAAAACTTTTTACTTGTTTTTTCACTGTTTTTGTTTTTCCTGGTTACTTTAAAAAAATAAAGCTCCTTCCTCCCGCCCTTTTTCTTTTTCATTTTAGATTGTTAAGTCGACTTAACAATAAACTTAAAGTAATGAATAAAAATCTATTCTATTTTAAATAATACATAGTTCGATTTTCACGAATTCTTAAAAAAGAGCCCCTTAAATATCCTCGGTTATATGAAACCCGAAATACACATAAATCTTGAAAAACATGTTTGTATTCGGAATATAGCAACGTGAAAAAGGTAGGTCGATTTTCACTTTTTTCCTACCTTATATGTGTTGGTTTAATATAGATAAGGAAATTTAAGGCGTTTTTTTTTTTTTTTTTTTTTTTTTTTTTTTAAGAAATCGTGAAAATAGAATTACCTCCTTTATCTTGCTATATTCCGGATACAAACCGATCTTACGAATTGAGCGAGTATTGCGGGTTTAATATAACCGAGGATATTTTAGGGGCTTTCTTTAAGAATTCATGAAAATCGACCTACCTCCTGCATCTTGCTTGATTCCGGATACAAACTGTTTATGAGAGAAGCACGTGTATTGCGGGTTTAATATAACCGAGTATATTTATAGTTATAGTTATAGGATAATTTACTGTTGGAATGGATGTTGATACACGAGCATATTTTACATCCTCGGTTATATTAAACCCGCAATACACGTAACTCGTAAAACCAGTTTGTATCCGGAATATAGCATGACACAGGAGATAGATAGATTTTCACAGTTCAAGAAAAAAAAAAAGAAAAAAAAAAACCCTTAAATATCATTGGTTATATTAAACCTGCAATACACATATCTCGAAAAACCAGTTTGAATCCGCAATATAGCAACGTGAAGGAGGTAGTTCGATTTTCACGAATTCTTAAAAAACGCCCCTTAAAAATCCTCAGTTATATTAAACCCGCAATACACATAGATCTCGAAAAACAAGTTTGTATTCAAAATATAGCAACGTGAAGGAGGTAGGTCGATTTTCACTTTTTTTCCCACCTGATATGTGTATTGCTGGTTTAATATAGATAAGGAAATTAGAGCGTTTTTTTCTTATCCATTCCTGTATTCCTGATACCAAAATAAGATAATTTTTTTTTTTCGTATCAGAAAACTAGAAAATCGCAGGAGCTTACTTAGTTTGTATGTTTTCTCATACTACCTCTTATCCATTCCTGTATTCCTGATACCAAATTAATGAATTTTTTTTTTTCGTATCAGTAAACTAGGAAATCGCAGGAGCTTACTTAGTTTGTATGTTTTCTCATACTACCTCTTATCCACTCCTGTATTCCAGATACCAAATCATTATAAGGTAATTTTTTTTTCGTATCAGGAAACTAGGAAATCGCAGGAGCTTACTTAGTTTGTATGTGTCCTGATACTACCTCTTATCCATTCCTTTATTCTTGATACCAAAATACGGTAAAAAAAAAATTCATATCAGGAAACTAGGAAATCGCAAGAGCTTACTTAGTTCGTATGTTTTCTCATACTGCCTCTTATCCATTCCTGTATTCTTGATACCAAATAAAGGTAACAAAACTTTTCGTATCAGGAAACTAGGAATTCGAAGGAGCTCACTTAGTTTGTATGTGTTCTTATACTACCTCTTATTCATTCCTGTATCCTTAATACCAAATTAAGGTAATACAATTTTTCGTATCAGAAAACTAGGAAATCGCAGGAGCTTACTTAGATTGCACGTGTCCTTATACTACCTCTTATCCATTCCTTTATTCTTGATACCAAATTAAGGTAAACATTTTTTTCGTATCAGAAAACTAGGAAATCGCAGGAGCTCACTTATTTTGTATCTCTTCTCATACTGCCTCTTATCCATTCCTGTATTCTTGATACCATATTAAGGTAACAAAACTTTTCGTATCAGGAAACTAGGAATTCGAAGGAGCTCACTTAGTTTGTATGTGTTCTTATACTACCTCTTATCCATTCCTGTATTCTTAATACCAAATTAAGGTAATACAATTTTTCGTATCAGAAAACTAGGAAATCGCAGAAGCTTACTTAGTTTGTATGTGTTCTCATACCACCTTTTATCCATTCCTGAATTCCTGATACCAAAATAAGGTAAATTTTTTTTCGTATCAGAAAACTAGGAAATCGCAGGAGCTTCCTTAGTTTGTATGTGTTTTTATACTACCTCTTATCTATTCCTGTATTCTTAATACCAAATTAAGGTAATAAAATTTTTTGTATCAGGAAACTAGGAAATCACAGGAGCTTACTTAGTTTGTATGTGTTCTCATACTACCTCTTAATCATTCATGTATTCTTAATACCAAATTAAGGAAATAAAATTTTTCGTATCAGGAAACTAGGAAATTTCAGGAGCTTACCTATTTCGTATGTTTTCTCATACTACCTCTCATACATTCCTGTATTTCTGATACCAAGTCAAGGTAAACATTTGTTTCGTATCAGGAATCTAGGAAATCGCAGAAGCTTTCTTAGTTTGTATGTTTTCTCATACTACCTCTTATCCATTCCTATGTATTCCTAATTCCAAATTAAGTTTAACATTTTTTTCGTATCAGGAAACTAAAAAATTGCAGGAGCTTACTTAGTTTGTATGTGTTCTTATACTACCTCTTATCCATTCCTGTATTCCTGATAACAAATTAAGGTAAAAAAAATTTTTTGTATCAGAAAACTAGGAAATCGCAGGAGCTTACTTAGTTTGTATGTGTTTTTATACGACCTCTTATCCATTCCAGTATTCTTAATACCAAATTAAGGTAATAAAATTTTTCGTATCAGGAAACTAGGAAATCTCAGGAGCTTACCTATTTTGTATGTTTTTTTTTATACTACCTCTCATCCATTCCTGTATTACTGATACCAAGATAAGGTAAATATTTGTTTCGTATCAGGAATCTAGGAAATCGCAGAAGCTTACTTAGTTTGTATGTTTTCTCATACTATCTCTTATCCATTCCTGTATTCTTAATACCAAATTAAGGTAAACATTTTTTTCGTATCAGGAAACTAGGAAATCGCAGGAGGTCACTTATTTTGTATCTTTTCTCATAGTGCCTCTTATCCATTCCTGTATTCTTAATACCAAATAAAGGTAAAAAAAATTTCGTATCAGGGAACTAGGAAATCGCAGGAGCTTACTTAGTTTGTATGTTTTCTTATACTACCTCTTATCCACTCCTGTATTCCTGATACCAAATTAAGGTAATACAATTTATCATATCAGAAAACTAGGAAATCTCAGGAGCTTACCTATTTTGTATGTTTTCTCATGCAACCTCTCATCCATTCCTGTATTCCTGATATCAAGTTAAGGTAAACATATGTTTCGTATCAGGGAACTAGGAAATCGCAGGAGCTTACTTAGTTTGTATGTTTTCTTATACTACCTCTTATCCACTCCTGTATTCCTGATACCAAATCATTTTAAGGTAATTTTTTTTCGTATCAGGAAACTAAGAAATCGCAGGAGCTTACTTAGTTTGTTTGTTCTCTCATACTACCACTTATCCATTCCTGTATTCCTAATACCAAATTTAGGTAAAAAAAAAAATTCATATTAGTGAACTAGGATATCGCAGGTGCTTACTTATCTTGTATGTTTTCTCATACTACCTCTTATCCATTTCTGTATTAATCGCAGGAGCTCACTTAGTTTGTATGTGTTCTCATACTACCTCTTATTCATTCCTTTATTCTTGATACCAAATTTTTTTAAGGTAAATTTTTTTTTCGTATTAGGGAACTAGGAAATCGCAGGAGCTATAGTTTGTATCTTTTCTCATACTGCCTCTTATCTATCCTGTATTCTTGATACCAAATAAAGGTAAAAAAACTTTTCGTATTAGGAAACTAGGAATTCGCAGGAGCTCACTTAGTTTGTATGTGTTCTCATACTACCTCTTAACCATTCCTGTATTCCTGATAACAAATTAAGGTAAATAAATGTTTTGTATCAGGAAACTAGGAAATCGAAGGAGCTTACTTAGTTTGTATGTTTTCTCATACTACCTCTTATTCATTCCTGTATTCCTGATAAGTAATTAAAGTATTACAATTTTTTGTATTAGGAACCTAGGAAATCGCAGGAGCTTACTTAGTTTGTACGTGTCCTTATACTACCTCTTATCTACTCCTGTATTCCTGATACCAAATCTTTTTAAGGTAATTTTTTTTTTGTATCGGGAAACTAGGAAATCTAAGGAGCTTACTTAGTTTGTATGTTTTCTCATACTACCTCTTATCCATTCCTGTATTCCTGATAACAAATTAAGGTAAAAAAATTTTTTGTATCNTCGCAGGAGCTTACTTAGTTTATATGATTTCATATACTACCTCTTATCTATTCCTGTTTTCCTGATACCAAATTAAGGTAAATTTTTTTTTTCGTATTAGGAAACTAGGAAATCGCAGGAGCTTACTAAGTTTTTTGAGTTTTAATACTACCTCTTAATCATTTCTGAATTATTGATACCAAATTAAGGTTATAAAATTTTTCGTATCAGGAAACTAGGAATTCACAGGAGCTTACTTAGTTAGTATGTTTACTCATACTACCTCTTATCTATTCCTGAATTTCTGATACCAAATTAAGGTAAACATTTTTTTCGTATCAGGAAACTAGAAAATCGCAGGAGCTTACTTAGTTTGTATGTTTTCTCATACTACCTGTTATCCATTCCTGTATTCCTGATACCAAATTAAGGTAATTTTTTTTTTCGTATCAGGAAACTAGGAAATCGCAGGAGCTTACTTAGTTTGTATGTTTTCTCATACTACCTGTTATCCATTCCTGTATTCCTGATACCAAATTAAGGTAATTTTTTTTTTCGTATCAGGAAACTAGGAAATCGCAGGAGCTTACTTAGTTTGTATGTTTTCTCATACTACCTGTTATCCATTCCTGTATTCCTGATACCAAATTAAGGTAATTTTTTTTTTCGTATCAGGAAACTAGGAAATCGCAGGAGCTTACTTAGTTTGTATGTTTTCTCATACTACCTGTTATCCATTCCTGTATTCCTGATACCAAATTAAGGTAATTTTTTTTTTCGTATCAGGAAACTAGGAAATCGCAGGAGCTTACTTAGTTTGTATGTTTTCTCATACTACCTGTTATCCATTCCTGTATTCCTGATACCAAATTAAGGTAATTTTTTTTTTCGTATCAGGAAACTAGGAAATCGCAGGAGCTTACTTAGTTTGTATGTTTTCTCATACTACCTGTTATCCATTCCTGTATTCCTGATACCAAATTAAGGTAATTTTTTTTTTCGTATCAGGAAACTAGGAAATCGCAGGAGCTTACTTAGTTTGTATGTTTTCTCATACTACCTGTTATCCATTCCTGTATTCCTGATACCAAATTAAGGTAATTTTTTTTTTCGTATCAGGAAACTAGGAAATCGCAGGAGCTTACTTAGTTTGTATGTTTTCTCATACTACCTGTTATCCATTCCTGTATTCCTGATACCAAATTAAGGTAAATTTTTTTTTCGTATCAGGAAACTAGGAAATCGCAGGAGCTTACTTAGTTTGTATGTTTTCTCATACTACCTCTTATCCATTCCTGTATTCCTGATACCAAAATAAAGTAATAAAATTTTTCGTATCAGGAAACTAGGAAATCACAGAAGCTTACCTATTTTGTATGGTTTCTCATACTACCTCTTATCCATTCCTGTATTCGTGATACCAAATTAAGGTAAAAAAAAAATGTCTATTACAAAACTAGGAATTCGAAGGAGCTTACTTAGTTTGTATGTTTTCTCATTCTACCTCTTATCTATTCTTGTTTTCCTGATACCAAATTAAGGTAAATTTTTTTTTTCGTATCAGGAAACTAGGAAATCGCAGGAGCTTACTTAGTTATTTGAGTTCTAATACTACCTCTTATCCATTCCTGCATTCCTGATACCAAATTAAGGTAAATTTTTTTTCGTATCAGGAAACTAGGAAATCGCAGGAGCTTACTTAGTTATTTGAGTTCTAATACTACCTCTTATCCATTCCTGAATTCTTGATACCAAATTAAGGTTATAAAATGTTTCGTACCAGGAAACTAGGAAATCGCAGGAGCTTACCTAATTTGTATGTTTTCTCATACTACCTCCTATCCATTCCTGTATTCCTGATACCAAATTAAGGTTAACATTATTTTTGTATCAGGAAACTAGGAATTCGCAGGAGCTTACTTAGTTTGTATGTTTTCTCATACTACCTCTTATCCATCCCTGAATTCCTGATACCAAATTAAGGTACATTTTTTTTTCGTATCAGGAAACTAGGAAATCGCAGGAGCTTACTTAGTTTGTATGTATTCTCATACTACCTCTTATCCATCCCTGTATTCCTGATACCAAATTAAGGTACATTTTTTTTCTTTCAGGAAACTAGGAAATCGCAGGAGCTTACTTAGTTTGTATGTTTTCTTATACTACCTCTTATCCATTCCTGTATTCCTGATACCAAATTAAGGTAAATTTTTTTTTTCATATCAGGGAACTAGGAAATCGCAGGAGCTTACTTAGTTGATATGTTTCCTCATACTACCTCCTCTCCATTCCTGTATTCCAGATACCGAATTAAGGTAAAAAAATTTTTTGTAACAGGAAACCAGGAAATCGCAGGAGCTTACTTAGTTTGTATGTTTTTTCATACTACCTCTTATCCATTCCTGCATTCCTAATACCAAATTAAGGTAAATTTTTTTTTCGTATCAGGAAACTATGAAATTGCAGGAGCTTACTTAGTTTGTATGTTTTCTCATACTACCTCTTATCTATCACTGTACTCCTGATACCAAAAAAGGTAAATTGTTTTTTCCTTCAGGAAACTAGGAAATCGCAGGAGCTTACTTAGTTTGTATGTTTTCTTATACTACCTCTTATCCATTCTGTATTCCTTATACCAAATTAATACATTTTTTTTCGTATCAGGAAACTAGAAATCGCAGGAGCTTACTTAGTTTGTATGTTTTCTTATACTACCTCTTATCCATTCCTGTATTCCTGATACCAAATTAAGGTAAATTTTTTTTTCGTATCAGGAAACTAGGAAATTGCAGGAGCTTATTTAGTTTGTATGTTTTTTATACTACCTCTTATCCATTCCTGTATTCCTGATACCAAATTAAGGTAAATTTTTTTTTCGTATCAGGAAACTATGAAATTGCAGGAGCTTATTTAGTTTGTATGTTTTCTTATACTACCTCTTATCCATTTCTGTATTCCTGATACCAAATTAAGGTATATTTTTTTTTCGTATCAGGAAACTAGGAAATCGCAGGAGCTTACTTAGTTTGTATGT
>KZ651341.1:116956-147410 GCA_001010745.2 Gerris buenoi
GTTCTAACTTGAATTTCTCTACCAATTTTTAACAGAATCACAAAGTTGAGTATACCGTTGGAAAGCTTATTAAAAGGAGAAGTTTTTGAAGAAATGTGCCAGGCTAAGGCTAAAGAATTGTTTTTGCTGCAGACACAAATAACGTGTTCCGAATTTTAGTATCTATATTTTTTCCCCAATTGCGATTGTATTGACATTGTTAGAAATGTGTTTAGAAACTTTTAAGGTTTGTATTTTAAATGAAAATTTAATGAGCTTTTCAATGGCTTTTTCAAATTTGTAGTAAGACCAACAGTTTGGGAGATATGCCAATTTTTATGAAGAAAACTCGTGTTTTACAATAAAATCAGAAAACCCCAAATATCTCCCTTAAAATTGAGAATCGGACAGACAAGAGGAAATTTTTTATTGCATTTGGGGTGTAGAATCACCTCCCGAAGTTTGTAACATTTATCGTGAATCACCCAGTATATTTGTTAGGTGTTTTTTTTTTATTACTTATGTGTTTATCGTGTTCATTTATTAATTAATTACATTTTTATTGAAATGTAACATGCCCAAACTCTTATGTATTAAAATAATATTTATTTTATTATTTTATTTTGATTTTATTATTATTATTTTTTTTTATTTTTTAATTATTTTTATTGTTTTTGTGTTTATTTATTATTTTTTGTGTTTATTTATAATATTAATTAGTAGAAATGTATACTACTTATAGACCAACTATACGTAATATTTACGTGGAGACTTAATTGGTTTGGACTAGTAGTCTTAATTTGAAAGCAACAAAATGCACCAAACCATGCTCCTTAAGTCTCTTCAGAAAACAACTGTTCCCATCCCTGGTAGTGGCAGGGGGCGGGGTACAGCCTAGTCGCTTTTTTGTCATAGATATCAACACAAAACTTGATTTTTAGTAGACTGTGGTGCTGATGTCTTAGTTATCCCACCAACCTATCATGATATGAAGAATATTTCTAAACCTGATTACGTTATATGCCTAATGGCTCTACCATTAAAACATTTGGAGAGCGACTCCTCAAAGTTGATCTTGGTTTAAAGCAAAAATTTGTGTGGAACTTTGTACTGGCAGATGTTACCCAACCGATTTTAGGAGATGATTTTTTGAAACATTTTCACCTCTTAATAGATTACATGACAACTACATCCTGGATATCTGTTCATAATATTTCTCCAGAAATATTATGTCTGATCCTTAAGAAAAATCTAGTTTTTAAGAGAACAATGCGGCAATTTATCACACTATACTCACCATGGGTCCACCTGTCACAGCTCTCACCAGACGACTACCTCAGAAATTTCCAAGATACCATAATTGACCACTCGTTCATTACTTACAAATAATGCCTCGTTCGACTCTGAGTACCACTACATCCACTTCACAATCTGCCTAGCTTGCTGAGCTTACCATCTGATCCAGCAGAAAAGAGAATTTCCCCGAAAACGTTTTGTGGACTGTGTTGTCAGGGAGGGAGTGATAAGAAAACAACCCTCAGTGTTTGAACAGCACTCTTATCTTGCTTTTTGTAACCGTAACTAACCTATTCTTCTCTACTCTCTTTCTTTTCTCAAATGTCAAATACCTACAGAGTTTTTATTTCTATTTTATTTTACAAATTTACTATAAACAAATCAATTTATTTCTTAGTGAGTTATATTTTTCATACACTTATACCCACAGTGTATTTCGTTAAAATAAGTACTGTTAAAATGTAATAAAAACCCAATAATATTTGTCTTTGTTTTGTTTAAAGGTGCGTTTACACCTGACACTTCTCTCCGGCAATAAATGTCAAGTGTCAGACAGAAATTGCTTTGAGTGTTTACATCTGAGGGAAATTGCTATAGATTTATGTCGGAGATATATGTCTGACACTTCTCACAATGCTTAAATTTGCAATAAATGTACAAAAAATATAATAATCGATGTTTACATCTGTTGTTATAGAAGTTTTAACACTTATAGCTGAGAGTAGAAACATAAATCTCAGACATAAATCTTTCGGTGTTTACACACTTTCCGTCTGACATAAATGTCAGGTGTAAACGCACCTTTAATTTTTAGGATTTCACATTAAAGAGGGCTTTAGTACTTTTAACTACTCCGACCACTAAATAACATAAGGGTTTCCTCTATTTCAAAAAACACATTCACTTTTTTCATTTTATCCATTCCCTGATCCTAACATTTTTTTTTTTTTTGTTTTATGGGTCAATCTTTCTGTTTTTTTTCATCAGTGTCTTATAATATAATAGGGGATTATACCTACTCTATCTGATAAAAATTGATATTTTCATTGTTAATAATAACAACAACCATAGAAAAATAAATTATTTAGTCATTATTGTCATGTATAATGTGTTCGATGCTATGAAACATGGTCTTATCTTATTGTTATCTTATATTTCGACATTTTATATCATCGTCAGTGTTACGTGTTAACATAGTAAGAGTAAGATCTGTACAGTATAGATATTACTGAAGATGATATAAATTATCAAAACGTGTTTGTTAATTATCAACATATAATTATGACTAGAGAGTTTAATAGAAAGTAACAATATTGAAACTAGTGGTGATATTATTGTTGTGTTGTTTTCTATTAACCTCTCTAGTCATAATTATGAAGTGGTACCTCAAAATTGTGGTGATAATATTGTAGTGTAACCTCTCTAGTCATAATTATGAAACGATACCACACAATTGTGGTGATAATATTGTAGTGTAACCTCCCTAGTCATAATTATGAAACGATACCACACAATTGTGGTGATAATATTGTAGTGTAACCTCCCTAGTCATAATTATGAAGCGGTACCACAAAATTGTGGTGATAATATTGTAGTGTAACCTCTCTAGTCATGATTATGAAGCGGTACCACAAAATCTCAATCAAACCTACCTTTCATAGATGATGCTTATTTATATAAGAAACTAAAAGGTTTCAAAGAGTAATAAAAACAAAAATAAATTTACTACAAGTATTCTTTTTTTTACATTACAGATATAATAAAGTGTTTGATCGCTATTTTTACAGCTACATTGATTGTTATATACTATTGATCATTTACACATACTTAGTAAAAAAAGAAACAAATGAAAAGAAAAAAAAGGGGAGCCTTTAATATAAAAGCCTCCTAAGATTAGGGAAATACAAAGATGCACTATTTTGATAAAACTCTTACAATATTTTATTATGTACATGTATAATTTACAGTTTTATTTTTCCTACTTTTTTATTTTTATTTTTTATTTAAATAACAAAAATCGCATTTAGGATAAATTTAATGAGACATGACCAAGCCCTCGTTTAATTTTTACATTTATGTATTGCAGTACTTGTGTTTTGAGAAGTCGAAATAGAGAAAATTATTTTCCAATTAAACAATTATCTCTTAATACATGGATTTGGATGTGTGCTTCTAGACAATGGGGAGCATATTAGCAATATATTTTTAAATTACATGAATATAAATAATTCTCGATTTCAAGAAAGAAGAAGAATCTATTAAATAATTTCTTGGAGAAAGAGGGGTAAAAAATATTTTTTAAAAAACGTAAAAAAGCATGAAATAATGCATTTGTCTTACCAGAAGCATTAGAATTACTTTTTTATTTTATTATTATTATTTTTTTTTATTATAAATTATTGGGATTTTATAGTGAACAGAGCAATTGTTTATTTTCGGGTCTATAACATTAGTTATACAGTAGAACCTCGCTAACACGACCCTCAATAACACGACAACCTCAATTACAAGAGCTATTTTTAAATCCTATTGAGATTGCCATAACACGTAATGTTGAATAAACCTTTATAACGCGACTATTATTATCCAAAAAACCTCAATAACACGGATTTTTCCTATTCACTGCATAACTCAGAACCCCTATAACAAGTCGTTTTGAGAAGTCAACCTCTATACAGGAATGAGGTACTTTGAACTGAACAAGTCTAGACTTGAAAACCCCGCCTATTAACCTCGATAACACGACTGATTGACTGATAGCCAAAATAACCTTGATAACACGACCCTCAACAAAAAGGGCACCTCAATAACAAGATTCTAGGTTCTACTGTATATTAATGCAAGATAGTTTAATTAAAAAAAAGGAAGTTATACGGTCTAATGTCTAATATCTTTAACTGCACAATTACAACCCCATTATAGAAATGGATATTTATGGAAAATCTCATTTTACTCGATAGCAATGTCTCAAGGAAGTTATTTTTGGGAGGAAAATTTGAGGGAAACCAATTACAAGTCTAAAACACATAATATCTTGGATATCTGTCATAAATTTCCTCCAAACGATAAGATTTTTCGTTCTTGTTATCTACAATTGGCTTATCGATGTCTCTTAAAGCAAATCATGATTCCTTTATAAAAAAAAGAAATAATAATAAAAAAAAACATAATTAAACAAGTTACTTTTAATAATTACTTTTGAAAATGTTTATAATAATTTTTTTTATAATTTTATTTATTTTTAATTATTAATTTTAAACTAATTGAAATGCATTAGGAAAACATGTATAGTCTAAGAGCCAGTGACAGACATTTGGTGTGTTTCTCATTCGATTTGTTTCCCAATTATTAATTTTTTTTTTTTTTAAATNACAAACTTTTAGTTTTATTGGAATAAATGCGGTTGTCTTAGTTTAGCAATAAGAAATAATTTCGAGGTTTATCGTCGTCGTCGGGACACTACTCGATTTCAAAGACATTATAAAATGTGAAACATGTGAAATCGAAAATAAAAACGTTCAGGACCCTCTAACTACTCTCCTTGAATGTCTACGTTTAGACTTGGGACACCCTGTACATTTAAAACATTTGAGTATTTACGAAAAAAATAAGTTAAATCATGGCACTTAAAAAGATATAAAAAAAATTTGACTTATGATACAATTAAGTAAAATATCTATCTACAAATCTACCTAACCATATTTATATATATTACATAAAAAAAATAATAAATAAATAATGAAATCATTCTTACATAATTATATATATTTTATTAACAAATTAAAGCAAAACATTTAACTGAATGACAATATATTGTACATAATTATCAGAAGCGTCCAGAAGAAATATATATTATGTGCAGAAGTTAACAGTGTTGTTTTTGTTAACAAAAGCATTTTGGGTAAGCGCAATATGTTATTGTGTTATACATAGTTATAG
Source organism: Gerris buenoi (assembly GCA_001010745.2). NCBI lineage: Eukaryota > Metazoa > Arthropoda > Insecta > Hemiptera > Gerridae > Gerris > Gerris buenoi. Next base: position 122,171 of record KZ651341.1, read on the forward strand.
TTGTACTGATAACATAATAATTACCTAGGTTAGCACTCCAAATCACCGATATTACACTTTTGTCTTGACATGCAATATAAGTTTTAAAAAATCTTTTTTTTTTTTAAGGATTTGTTTTTATGATTACACTTAATTTTTTTAACAGATCCTTTAGCCCTTATATATTTTCTCTTTACCAAGTAATATTTCCAATCCTCTGATACAATTTATTTTAATAAGAAATCGTTCAGACAATTTTTTTTTTTTGCAGAAGTATTGTAATTATTGTTGTATAATTACAATACAATGCGCAATTTAATGAAAAGCTAAAAATAAAAGCTAACAAGAGCATAATGTTTATTAATTAAAATACAAATATGGGAAGTACAGAAGAATGAAAACAAATCTAATCAAAGAACTGATCGAAATCAACTGATTAAGGTATAGGGAATACTAATTTCAAAAAAGTAGCAGACGCTTAAGCAATATTAGTTTTTGAAAAAAAAAAAAAAAATATTGCCGAAAAAAAAAAAACTGCAACTTAGTAATAAGCATGCGCAAAGTTCAAATCTATACTCTTTTTACTATCAAGGATAATATTTTGACACTCAGATTGGCCAACGTATAAGAGGAAAAAAATAAAGCCACTAAGCCTGTTGGAGTGAAAAATATTTATTTGTCGTCTTTATTGACAGCACTATGAGGTTACAGGATGGATTTATCAGCAACATAACAACTCTGTTCATGGAATCATTAGTGTGGAAAAATGTTATTCACCCTTGGAATTGAACATTAATTGTTGGTGTTTGGTCTATCGCTCCAGGAATAAACCCCTAGCCTCTTTAAGATTTGGTTAGAGCAGATATTGTCTATTTTGTTTATGTTTTTAATACATTTTACAAATTAGCGGAGAAAGATAATGAAATTAACAATATAATCACCATTATTATTTTAATAATGGGATCATTAAAGTGTTATTTTTCTTTCTAATTAAAGAGATTTAATTATTTTGAGCTTAAAGAAATTTACATTTTTAGTCGCTAAAAATGTAAATTTATTTGTGCCTACTTCTGATCAGAAAAATATTGTATAAAATGTAAAGAAAACATACTTCAGACAAAGGAACATGATTAATTTGTTCAAATGTTTTAAGTGGATATTTTGTTTAATACTTTCTTTGGTAAATTCGGATTGTACGTGCCACCACTTTGAGGTTAGGTGATAAAATCCCGCTTATTAAATTAAAAACCCTTAATGTGCTCCGCTCATTTTCTAAAAAAAAGCAACCATCCTGTATATAAACCAGGTAGAGGTCCAACTCAAAGAAATTTCGATGGCATGTGCAATCCGAATTAGCCTTTTCTTTTAATGTTAATAAATGTTCGGTGTTCCTTTATTAGTGCGACTTTAACAGGAAATTTTGATAAAGTTAATCAACTTTTACATGCTAGGCTAATCGTGGTCCTGATTTTCAAAATAGTCTCTATGCTATAAATTAAAGAAAATGCTAGTAGATGGAAGAACATTAAATGACAAATGGTAANCAGAATATATAAAAAAATTATGTTATTTTTTTTTTTAATTCTTTTTTAATTTGGGTAAATACTGGCAGTTTAGATAGGGGAGAGGAGTTAATTTACATATTCACACACGTGTATGTATAAAAAAAGTATTTATTTATTATTCCCAAATGAATTGCTGGGAGTTTTTTATGATATAAAATTACTTCTGACCAACATTGTTCATTTATTTTTTCAACTAAACACAAGATATAAATATTTACCTCCTGCGGTAATATGTAATTAATATTTTTAGATTGTTATATTAGTCTGAAAAAACAACTGTTCTTGGGAATATTTTATGACTTAAAAATTGATTATTTAAGTTACAATATTTATTTAATTTTTCTAAATAAAGATGTTAAATTTAAACAAAAAGCACATCGGTTAAATCGCTTCTTAGACTGTTTAAAGCAAGCACGTATAAAGCATTATTCCTTTGCAACGCTACTGATAATTACAAAACATATATGAATCATGAGAAACTTTGGTATTTTATTTCATATAATAATTTAATTCGATCACATGATTATACCACAAATTAAATTTACAGCATACTGGCCAAAAGTGATAAATTGTATTTTTATTTTTCTTCACTATTCAACCAGTTCAGGCCCTTCAAAAATAACTTAAAAATTAGATATAATTTATATGAAGCGGGGTTGATAACATCGTTATCAGTTTAAATTACGCACTGAAAAAGTTACTTTACTTATTAAGACTCAGGCCCTGATCTACAAATGGGCAGACTAGGCATTTGCCCAAGGCACCAGTTTTAGAGGGGCGCCAAAAGTTATGAGAAGAAGAAAAAAAAAGTAAGCGAAAATCGATAAGTCGACCATTATTGTGCTCAACAGCTCTTGGGACATCGAAAACTACCCCAAAGATAGTGGCGTCTATATAATATCTTTGCCCATGGCGCAAGGTACCTACCTTAGATCGGGCCTGATTAACAAAAAAATAAATTTGAAATAAATTTGAAGTACAAAGATGAAAAAAGTTTTTTATAATTAAAAGTGACACTACTAACAAATTAAATGAATAGTAGGGGTTAATAGCCAATTCCTCTCTCTTTTTTTTTTTTAATTAAGTCCAAGTAGAAATAAATAAATATGTAATCATTCATTACACACCGAAAAATTACACTGTTTTCAACACTTCGTGTGTTTGTTATAATTACGAGCCGTTAATTTTATATTTAGAAAAAAAGTCAAACTAACCAAATTAATTTAGATACCTATTTTTAGATAAGATATTATAACTATTTGAAGACCAACAAATCAAAACAAACATTAATTCTTATCGGAATAAATGCGGTTGCCTCATTGCCTTAGCTTAGCAATAACAAATCGTTTCGAGGTGCGCCGTCAGGACACTACTCCATCATATAAATGATAGATAACAATGACTTGGGCTTGAGATATAATAAGTAAAGTAACAAATAGTGCGGTTTTTATTATACATGTGAACCTAATTTATCGCCCCTTCTTTTTTATTTTGTTTAAGTAATTATCTATAATCTTATAAGTCGGACCTAATAACGACTCTAACCAATAAACTAAAGACATGAAAAAATTAATTATCTGGTTTAATACTTTGATTTATAATCCATCCTTAGGGCCAAACAAATTTTTCAATAAAAATGAAACTGTCGCGTCGTTTATTCTCTTGTTCAAAGTGCCCGAAGAAATGTCGATAATATTATTTACGGGAAATAAATACGAGAATGCAATCTAGAACTATCAGAATGTCGGCAAAATAACTGTTGCACTGTTGTACATTTTCTTTGGTACCGAAAATAGATATTTTATATTTAAACGTAAGTGATGTTTTATTAATTCTGAGACCGATATTTTTTATTTTTTTTTTTTTTTTTTTTATTTTTTTTTTTTTTTAGCAATGTTAATACCGCATGTAATCGTAAAGTTACAAAAATCGATATTATTTCTTTGGTTATTTATTGTTAACGTGATGTTTGGATAACTATATCCTATTTATTTGTTATCATTTTTATTCTATTGAACGTCATTTAGGACTTCAAAATTACGCTGTGCTTAAAATAGAAAACCGACCGATTCTTTCGAGACTCGACAAGAGTTTAATGGAATTTATTCGATATCATTTCCCAGGACAAAATTAATACTATAAAAAAATAATTTAACTAGGATAAGAAAGAGAAATATTTAGCATTACTGCCTAATTATGCGAACATAGTCTATAGCGACGTAGTGACCTGAACAAAGGGACCACCGCCACTATTTATTTACACCATGGCAATACTGTACAAAAGCCGGTGTCGTTATTACCTATTTCAAAATGCTTATATCTGTCTTACAAAATAGTCTATAGCGACGAAGTGGCCTGAACGCAGGCGTCCCACCGTCGCTATTTATTTACACCATGACAATACTGTACAAAAGCCGGTGTCGTTATTACCTATATCAAAATGCTTATATCTTTCGAGCTTTCTTTATTATTATTTTCAGTTGGGTTCCTCGGTTATCGAATCACCCCTTTAACTATGGGCTATTTATACGGCAAATACGTTTAATATTTCTTATACTTATTAAGACCAATCACATAATAACATAATGTACAAATAAAAAGCAAGTAGGTTTATCAATAACAACATAACTCATTTATAAACGAGAATGATAATAACAATCTAAACCTAAATTGATCACAGATATTCATTGATTTTCTCGGAGATTGTGGTCCGGATTGGTGTCGAACGTGGGAGACGGACCCGGCGAAAAGGAAGTGGCCATCATGTCGGCGGACAGCGGAGACATAGGGTCCTGCCTGGAGGTCGGTCCTCCCGAGCCCTGTGGGTAGCAAGCGAACGAAGGACCTGCCAGGTTGCCGCCCCCACTCGTAGAAGGGCCTGCACCGCCGGACCCTTCGCTCCGACACCACAGTTGCCTCATCTCGTTCCGTCGCTGTTTCATCAGTGACTTGTACTCGGAGATGCGCATTTTCTTGCCGTCGACTATACACGTCCTCTTGGGCCTTGGCCGGTATCTGTAATCCGGATGTTTCTCCATGTGGAGCTTAGATAGTCTTGATTGTTCTTCGTAGTAAGGCTGCTTCTCTGCATTGGACATAGCCTTCCACCGAGCACCTTTTAATCAAATTCACTCATATTAATATACATATACAAAAAGGCAGTTTTTCAATGCTAGGATTACAGGAGAACAATAAAGAACATTCAAATGTTTTTATGAAGTATAATAAGATATGGAGCATTTAGCTTTCCCTCAAAGCATGAAAGAAAAATTTACATTCAGGATTTGAATTTTTAAAGATGGCTCTCCGTATCAGTTTGAACAGTATTGAGTTTGGAATTTGAATTGCACCCAATATAGTAAGTATATTTTGACTTATAAATTCAACAAAATGCAAATTTTAAATAGGTTTATATTATATGTATTTGTATTGCTCATCGGTAGCTTTCATTTGATACCCCTCTAAAAATTAAAAAAAAAATAAAAATGTTGGCTCACTGCGGATGTGAGCCAAAATTTGCAATTTATAAAAAGTGTGAGTTTTCATCGCGCCCTATCATTAAGGTATTATTAGCATAAATCATTTCAAAATTATAGGACTAGCCGTTATAGGGTGGTCGAGGGAGGGATTTTTTGGTGAAATTTTGGCACTAAAAACACAAATTGATGCTAAAAAGCACAATACTCATAAAATGTTATATATACAACTTGTAATCTACTCTCCAGAAGCTATAATATATGATACCCTATAAAATTAAAAAATAAATAAATGTTGAGCTTAGCACATTTTTGCGGAAATCTATATTTTTCCTATTTGTGGGTCAAAAAGTTACGCCAGTAGGTATTTCCAATTTCAACTCGGAGGATATGAACCAAAGTACGACGGATATCACCCTCGGAAGGGTTTTTAGGATTATTTACGAAACCCTAAAAATTGCAAGGCATTGAGTGTTTATCCATGCTATAACTCAACTTTGAAAACTCTTGAAAGCTTATTGTTTTGAATGAAATTCAGTATTAATGTTAATATAAAATGATAGTACATGTTATTAACATTTGATCTCTCTGTTTCACATTTATTTTTTAAATTTAAATAATGTTCAGAAGAAGAAGTAGCTGCGTTAAAAATAAAAATAAAATCGACCAAATATTACCTAATATTTTTGAGATATTTGAGTTGTGCATGTCAGGACAGGCCTTAAGAATTTTTCTACGTTCGTCTTTAGCCCATACCATAAATGCATTCATGGGCCTTTTAATATGGGGTTTTGATTCGCCTTCTCGTTTCTGTTGCCGCACAATTTTACCTTGAAAATAAAAAAAAAAAACAATTTAATAATAATTATAATTTAAGGTTAGAGGTTTGCAATGAAGTACTACTAGTAGTTCCACTTCTTTTGTGGAAATTTAAAATATATGATAGCAAAAATAATTATTTATAACATATACTATTTTAGTCAGATAAATTCAAAGGGTTATTATTAATGACACAATGGTTTGACTTAAAAAAAACTTTTGTTAATGGATAAATAGAGTGAACTTACTATGACAAGGTGGGCCTAGGAAATCATTATCCTCTTTGGTGTCTTCCCTGAGCGGTGGCAAGGAATGATGGGGTGGATATAGTTGCAAGGCTTGATAGCTAAGCTTGTCGCTCTCTCCCTCTCCTCCAACACCCATTTTACCTGACAATTAAAAGCTATTAGTTCATCTAAATATACAATGTTGAAGATAATTAAAAATAATCATGTATTTATACTAAGCTCTCCCCCCCCTACCTGGATGTTCCTGGATGTACCTGGATGTTCCATTGCTGTTGATTACGAGTCTACCCGCGGAAGCCTTAGCGGAACCTTAAGCGGAAGGTTTAAAACAAAATTAATTTTAATTAAATGAAATACCTCCAGGGTTGCTGATGCGCGAAGGAAGTCCGGAGTACGGAAGAAAGGCTCTAGGTACGACCAGGTTGGCCGGTAGTAACTTGGGAGCCGTACTTGCCGGCAGAGGCCCGAGGTTCTGCTCCATGGGCTGCTGCATCGAGGAAGCCGAAGAGGGCGACGGTGGTTCCGTGAGAGGCGGACTTTGGCCACCTGAGCCTTTAGGCTTACTCAAGTTGAGGGGTGCATCGGGGTCTGTAAAACACGGAGGTGACGGACTAGGACTGACTGATCCTCCGCACACTCCGCTACCTCGGGATCCGCTCACACTCCAACCCGCCGACAGCATTATCTGCCAACAAAATCATAAATCGTTACAACCGGCACAGACGATAAATCCGACGAATAAAAATAACAATATGACATTTTTTACGTTTTGAGAAGACGGCAAAAGGGAGGAGGTGGTCGGGTTCTTGGCCTGAAGTTCCCTGATGTGGTCAAGAAGTGGCAGAAACATGAGGCTTTGTGGAGGAGGTGCCTTACCTCCTGTCATGCAGTATTGAGATCCACTAACAAGCTGCTTCTGCAACGATCAAACATTTATTACTTTCCTCGTAATCATACTATCTACATACATCGCCAGATTAAATTCGATGTGATAAAGTCGATTGAATAAAAATGCAAAGAAATTATAATTAGCACATACTCGTGTAGATAGTCATAAAGCGGCGAAGTGTTCACGAGAATAAACATGTTTGGTAAGGTTAATAGATTATTACATTAAATAGTCACAACATATAGACTTCAAGAGTGAACATTAGTCAGGTGAAGGGTCGTCCAAGAAATGTCTTAAAGAGAGAATCTGCCTGAATGTTTTCCTGCATTTCTGACAGAGACAGGTAAAAGAAATATTGCCCTATTCAAGGTCTTTACAAACTACATTCAGCTTTCGAATTAATTTCATGGTAAACTATATGTATTTTATTTGCTAAAAGAAAATACATTCTTCTCTAGCCATTATCATAAATTATGCTAGAAGGTGTGATATGCCAGACACTTTTTCTCACCCTCCAGTTCAGTTAATTATTCTAATAATTATAAAACTTATGTACACTGAATCAATTGCTGTATATGTGTACCTACTCTTATACCTTGCTTTATACTGATCTTTACTCTTACTATATCTTTAATCTTACTATATCTTACTGACTAATGATAGCATCGAAAGATGAAAGATGTATTAAGTGCCCGATCCTTTTTTTCGATTACGACTTGAAAGTTTGGAAACAGTTTGAAAAGTAAAAAAAAAAATCATACAACTTGATTTTGGGGTGCATTATAGATATTTACCTGAAGTTCTTGTAGTTTAGTTGTTTGTAAGAGTAAGTGTTGCCTGGACCAGTGCTGTTCTTCTTGGTGTAGCCTTTCTTCGAGTTCCGCTTGTTTTCCATCGTCAACCTAGAACAACCGTCAGGGACAGGTAAGTATAGTTTCACTAATAACCAAACACTCTACAAGTATTTTGTATTTACCCTAAGGATTATACATGACAAAGGAGTATCCATTTAAAGTAGCGCAAATTCAGGTTAAAGTATAGGAACCAACGACTGAGCTAAACAACTCAATGGCAGCAAGAACGCTGCGATATAAGGTATAGTAAAACCATAGTTATTTTAAGCGTCAGGTAAGGCGGATTTCTGTTATGGAAAATGAAAATATTAGATAATAGTACGCCACAATAACCAAGTAGTTGGTCACTACGAAAAGTGATATATAGGATCATCTGCTAATACAAAAAAATCAAGATGGTCACTAGTCTAAGAACAATTTCTACACGCTCTTCTATTAAGACCAATATTAGTTAACGAGAGGTTATGCCTTATAGTATAAGAGGCCACTGTACTAAAAGTGCGATACATGCATGATCTGTTAGGATAATTAGATGATAAGATGTCACTTTAAATAGGAAGTCACTACACTGAGTGCATATAAAAAAATTGTATTAGGATAAATATTAGATGATAACATGACACTTAAAGTGGGAAGTCACTACACTAAGTGCATATACATACAAAAATTCTGGTAGGATAAATAGTAGGTGATAAGATGTCACATTAAGGAGGAAGTCACCAAACTAAGTAGGTATAATATAAAAAAAATCTGGTAGGATACACACAAGATCTTCTATTAGAACAAATAATAAATGTCACTTTAAGCAGAAGGTCACTATACACTGACAATTATTACACAGTTTAAGCTAGATGGTCAACTTCAGTAAGTTTTATCCAATTCTTATAATAATTTGTAGTACATTTTATTCATCGATAAAAATTACCAGCCTCGTGACAGATAAGTGACAAAAATTGACTGTAATAATCCAACTTAAGTAGGGTACAATTGTCACTCAGAAGGTGGAAAAAACGCAGAACTAGTTGTGGCGACTGACATTTTTTGGCTTCTATTCCTAGAGAATTATTTTGAGATTTCATTGTTTATCCGAATGATTATTTATTCTAACAATAAAAAAATGCAGAAATATGCGTCGTCTATACCAAAAGGCATTGAATCGATATGTATTTATATGATTATAGGTATAATGTATGTTTATATAAATATAAACAATAGAGCAAATAATCGTATACGTGACCCTGGTTCTTCAATTGTCGGGTAAGAATAAGATAAAAAAAGAAAGAAAAACAATATCAATAATAATACCATTAGAACAAAGGTCGGTAAAGGAGGTTATCTGATAAAGCGTTTTGTCGCGTATCAGTCATAACAAAAAAAATAATTTCTGAACTATTGCTCATTATTTACTATTTGGTAAAATTATGATGAACATGTATCTGAAACGGAAAACGATCGAAATTTTAAACAGAGATAACAACGGTCGATTAATCGACAAATAATAAAACATTAGTAGTGGATATTGCAAACAAATAAAATAAAATCGATAAATCAATTAATAAACACACGAAACATTCATTCTATTTTAATTATTCGTTTCATATCTTGTCAATAAATAATAATTTTCTAAACAATTTATCTTTGAACTCTGGCAAAAAAGAAAAAAAAATATGAAGAATTTGCAATAAATACCTAGCGTTAAAAAAACATTGTAAACATTGTTATGATTGTAATGTCATTTGTACGTCGTTGAATCAGCTCGATGAAATGTAACTCGATAAGATATTTACAATAAGATCGAACATCTTACATCTTTTTTCAGTTAAGCGACGAAGTCGATAGGTAAGGATTTGGTTAATCAATTATATTGTTGAATTTGTAGGACCAATGTTATGCTAGTAGCGATCTTATGCATGGGCATTAGGTTAGGTAAAATATTGTATAGATAAGCAGTGGCAAAAAAGATAAACACGTCTTTCCGCCAAAAAATATAGTTTAAATAGATTTTGATTGCAGTTCGAAGTCCTACAGCCTTGGAAAAATGGAAATTAACATACCATTTACGAATAAGAAATAAAAAATGACTGCTCTCAACCCTAGTAATTTTGTCGCTCAAAGCCGGCTTTTAACACCTAGTAGTCAGCTTAAGTGCAGGTAAGACAAGACGAAATGTGAAAGGGGTTAATGGCGTCTTTGTACGACAAAATTACTTCTGGTGGAGAGACGATATCCTCTATTCCTTTTCGTAAATGGTCTGTAATAAAGAGTTTATTTCTTCGGTTCTTACAGGATTTGGAACAACAACGATCGGGTTTAGTTGGTACACTCATCATTTACTTTAAATCTTGTTAAAGAAATGGAACAATATACATAATTAGCACATAGCAATGTAAAGAACACCAACAGGATAAACATGACAAATAATCTGATAAAATTGAGAATTTAGTGGAAAAATCAAAACTTATGTTGTTCAAGTTAAACACCTCGCAGCCTTAGCTGTAGAAATGTTTCGTAGACCATAATGCTCAATTATTTGCTTAAAGGTTGTATCCAGATTACCATAATTTTATGATTTTTTCTTAAGTGTACTATGTATATTAAAGTCAACCCGAATGGAGTCAAGGTCTCAAGTACGATACGAGCGTTGAGTGGTGAGCGGCAAATCGCTCACGTTTATGTTCACATTAAGTACAATGGAAGTAAAGGACGACCAGCTATGAAAAGCTCGAGCGTCTGAGCGAAACATGTTGTCGCTCAACGCTTAGCCCTGAGATTAATTTTCGTTCACCGCTCAGTCGATTAGAAGCTCTCGTCAAACACAAAAACAGAGAACTGATGTAAAATACTGCCTAGTCTGTTATTTTCGATCTTATCGTAGCAAGCGCCGCTCACCACTATCGCTCTGCCACCGCCACCCAAACCGCTGGTATCGTACCCGAGGCCTGAGCCTGAGGTAGGACTCTAATCGACATTAGAGAAAATAATTAAACTAAAATAATGATTAAACTCCAGTTTAATGGGATATTTAGGGCTGAAGACTTCGTATATGAACAAGATATTTATCTCAACTTCACTATAGAAAGGAGAGAAATTGTCATTAAAAAGAGACAAAAATTAAAGTAGAAATATTTATGCAGGACGACATAAAACTCTAAAATAAATAAGGAAGTATCGTTTCCCAAAGGGCAAATAAAAAACAAAAAAAAGGGATTTTAGAGAAGAGTTTAGGATCCTCAATTTCTTAAATTATATTTTTATTTAAACCCATGTTATACTCATATTATAAAAGGGGTTTTGTGTATCTGCACAGTGTTTTAATTGTTTTTAAATACTTGGTTCTAAGTTATATTAAATGAACGAAAGAAGGAAATGTAGTGAAAGCTCGGTAGAAGATTCATCTTCAAGTTGTTTACAGACCTAGATAAATTTAATTTGACTAGAGTATTAGTGTGTTGCCTAGGCTTATCGGTTCTCGAAGCGCATGGGAAAAGCGGATGGATAATAAATGAGGAACAATGTAAAGGCCTAGGAATGGAGTGAAGCTGTCGAGTGGATTTCACAAGTATCAGAGAAAAAGTGTCAGATAGATGGATGGTAAGGGCTGTCGGGGGCGGAGGCAGTTGACAAGGCTGGCCTGGAGGCCGTTCGCTCCAATTCTCTCGGCCAGGCCGCTCTCAATGGAATGCCTCTGATTCCGACGCATCCGGTTTTGTTTTTTTCTCTCTCTCACTCATTCTCTTTGTAAAATGGGATTTTTGTTTGCCAAATAATATTCTTTTTCCGCCCACCGACACTAAATATATTCAGGCAGTGTTCCAATTCGTAGGGGCCCATTCATAGCTACACCCCTAGTTTCACTTTATTTTGATACGAGCTACGAAACGGTTTTAATACTATATTATAATTCGGATATTATAAACTTCATGACGGGACTATAATCCGTTCTATTGTTCTACGGACTTGGTTATACCGATGACAATCGCTTTGGATTAACTGTGCTCAAACAGTATTAAGGCAAAGTTCGTCAAAATTCTATTTCCTTATACGAATTGAAATGTCGGTAGACGATAAGTCTCCACTAGCTTTAGGTTTAGGATGGTTTAACGACAAGCCACTTCCCTCCGCTCGAAAAATTCCCATGTAAAATAAAAAGTAGAAAACTAGTCTTGGCTATTTTTTTTTCTTTTCTTGATTTTGGTCCAAGTTCGTTGCACCGGACCAAAAGTCATGAATCATAGTAATAATAAATTCGGCAATACGGATACTGAAAATCTGCTTACAGCATTACAAATACAAAGCCTACTTCCTCGATTTTCCTTAATTTAACGATTAACGATACACCTATTATTGCCGGAAAATCCCTTCTGTAATAAGGTAAATAATAAATGATGTTCTAATTTATTTGACGTACCACATTCGGGGAAGGCAATGCTATTGTAACGACCCGATAGTTCAGTAAGTGGATTGTAGCAAATCAAATCTTCAAATTCATAAATACTTAGTTCATAAATTCACAGTAATTCAAGTATTGTAGTATTATGTACATGCTCTAAGTAATTTTTCATGTTCCCGTTTCTTTTGCGTCCCTATATAGTGATAGGCCACCTTACACATTTACGGGACGTTTCTTATCTCATTTGTATTCGGATTGTTCCCTGAAATGTCAGTTTTCTACTTGCGTGTCATGCAAGTACGCTTACTATTCGGCTTGGCCGATTCCTTTTCGTGGATACTGTAATTCGCTGTCAGAGTCTGCTCTTTACCTACTTAATCAGTATTTTTTTAAAAAAAATAGTTTCCAACTGAAGTTTGAGTAAGATTTTCATTTCATAGAGTCATCATCAGCTTCACTGGTTAAACTCTGATTGAGTGGACAATATCTGTGTCAGGTATTTGACATTGAACTAATCGAATTTTAACGAGACAGAAAACAATTCATAAAGTTATGAAAACCTACAACGTTAGCGAAGATTAGAAAAGAATAAAATAAAGCTCTCCAAAAAAATCTTATCAATTTTTGTCAAATACAATAGTTTCTTACTTCTCTTATCACAAAACAATAGATTTTTAAAATCGTACTTAATCAGTTTCTATGTGTATTTTTTTAAATAAAATTAAATAGAATCAAATATGTTAAACGTAAGTTCATTTAATTCTGGAAACATTTATAAATTCACAGGGGATCTAAATCTAGAGATGCGAGTTAAAATAAAACGATGCTCTTCCTACTCCTCAACTCTTTACAATTACGCTTAAATTATCAAAGATTAACCCACGAAGTTACTTACCATAGTATAAATACATGCTTTCTTCCCATGAGCCCTGTCTTCAGAAGCATAATTGTGTATAAAGCACGAATCTTGCGGGTGAATACGTAATACGGAAGTTTCAACGATGTTAAAATAAAAATTTTCAGTTGTGTGTTTTTTTTTTTTTTTTTTTTTTTTTTTTTAAATACTTTACATCAGTTACTAAGTAAAGTCCTCAGGCTATGAAAACGTGAAGTAGCTTATTTATACGTGTACATTATGCTTACTTACATCAAACTATTCCCTACTCTAAGATATGAAAATGGTCTTAAATGCTGAAATTTTTAAGTAGGTTTTAAGGTATCAGTATGAAAAACACAAAGCAATTTCCCCAAACATTCGATGTAACAGATTAAAAACAGCATAATGATAAACTAACAACATTTTTACTGGATGCAACGTTTGACTCGAAGAAGCAAAGCAAAAAGTTGCGAAATTTACTTACATCAAGTTATTCCCTAATCTAAGATGTCAATCGATGTAAATGCAATTTTTTCAGTATTAAAGGTATCAGTTTGAAAAACAACAAAGCAATTTCCCCAAACATTCGATGTAACAGATTAAAAACAACATAATGATAAACTCACAACAGTTTTACTGGATGCAACGTTTGACTCGAAGAAGCAAAGCAAAAAGTTGCGAAATTTACTTACATCAAGTTATTCCCTACTCTAAGATAGCAATCGATGTAAATACTAACATTTTTTAGTATTTAAGGAATCAGTAACAAAAAACCCCAAAGCAATTTCCCCAAACATTCGATGTAACAGATTAAAAACAACAATGATAAACTAACAACAATTGTACTGGATGCAACGTTTGACTTCCCACACAATCAGATAACATTATATGTTAAGAGTTGTCACTGACATATTTTTTCAAAAAAAAAAGAAAACAAATTTAAACTTAAACTGAAATTAATTTCAATGAATTACGATATAAACTTTGTTCGCAATATGTAAATTAGATTTAATCATTTATATAATCCAGTAGTGCCCCAACTACGACAACTCACCTCGAAATGATTTGTTATTGCTAAGATAAGGCAACCACATTTATTCCAATAAAAATAAACGTTTGTTTTGATTTGTTGATCTTGAAATAGATGTAATAACTTATTTAAATAGATATAATAACTTATCTAAATTAATTTACATAATTTTACTTTTTTCTAGATATAAAATTAAGCCCGTGGCCACATGCTTAATCGCTTGTATTTTATAAAATGACGAATCTTCCACACGTTATAGAAACACATAATTAGATATATAGAGACATTTAGTTCAGTCTGTTTTGAAATTAACAAAAATATTTTTTTTAAATATTAAAATTAAATTGTAAAATATTATTTGTAGCAACTTAAATTACTTAATATTTTATGTGATATTGCCTTCAATGTGATTTGAAGCTCAGTAAAAATATAGCTGATTTTAAGTTCGGAACAGATTTTCATTGTAAATTGACGGTAATTAGTCAATTTTATGAGAAACTCCTCAAAATCTTAGTCAAAAAGAACTAAATTCATGTTATTGGTGGTATTAGTATTATTATTTTAGTTTCCTTATGCTTACAATTGCAAGAGTTTTGTATTGCTGTTGAGTTTTATCTTCAATGACTAAATTCATAATAAAATAACGTTATATTCAGAACGGATTGTCTCTTCTAATTGACCATAATCAGAATTGTCCGTACATAAATAAATAACCATTTGAAGTTACCTTTTGGTAACATCAGGGAACAATTTGTTTCTAACAGCAATGAAGATATGTCCGTCTTGTAAAAGAACTATTTCGACTAGTAAGTTACAAGTATATTTGGAGTAGGATGTGTTATATTACGTTATCGTTATAGTTATTATATGTAAAAGATATATTTTATTATGAAGTTTAGAGAATATCTGGAATGTGGTTGGTTGCCCCGGTGAAAGATAGCCGTTCCAAAAATAGCGTTACGAGACTAACGGCAGCGGCCGAGGTCCCCACAGTGCTTTATATTCCCCGTCCCGCGGGTTTTCTTTTGTCTCCCGGTGTTTACGTTTAGGTATAGAGAGGGCTAGCGTGGGCGGACTGATGCCTCCCTACTACTGTCACCTTACCGCTATCCGAATCGCCCGCTCCGATGTAAGGCACCGACTCCTGAAAGATTGTGATCTATAGCCAACGAAACAAAGGTCGAAGTTACAAAATCGCAGTGTCTTGGAAATCCACTGAATAAAACCCTCTTCAATTGTAATAAATTATTCACTCACACACCTAAGTATAACAGAGGTTTGAAGGTGAAAACACGCTATTAAACACTTATCAAATTATACCCGTCAATCTTTAAGACTGACAAATATATATATGTAGTTTACTAACCACGCAGTTTGTTCTTACATAAAACTTTAAAAATGTATTTGAATAAATGTAAATCAATAAATACACAAATGCATATCTCTCGTTAATATTTAGTGACATTTATTTGATATCTAGGTTTAACTCTATAACATTTACACGTTTCTACAAAAGGAAATTATTTAATCTATTGTCCCTTCCCTTATTGTACGTCTGAGAGGATTAATACAAAATCAATAAGCTCAATCTTAGCAATATGAACTATTGGTTTGTAATGAAAATGAAAGGACTGCATAGTTTAGTAAAGAAAGAAAACAGGAGCTAGGATCCTGTTATCGTTACTTCAACTGTGATAAGAAAGTTGTTTTTTTTTGGTTTATTTTGTTACTGTATATAGTCGATATTAATTTGTCGATGACCATGGAACTTGGACTAGCTTTTGGGATTTATTAGAAACATTCATCTACGGTAATTTCTGTACATTTCATTAATTTATTAATCTTTGAAAAGAGGGTAGAATTAAAAAAAAAAACTAAAAGGGAACGTCGAGAAAGATGCAAAATATATATTTTTTTTTTTCTGACGATAATAGATCCCGTTTTGTAAGGACTCATCAAGTGGCTGATAAAAATCAATATTGCTTTGTTAATATAACTAGACAATACTAATAGATAGCGATATAGAAGATTGTAATTGAATTTCACAACTTGTTTATAGAGACTTCTTTTCTAATTCAAAGATTAAAGAGACGAGAAGACGGTGTAAATAATGAAAACGTTTGAACACTACAACCACAAAACTAGAATCAAAAGCAATTACCATTATGGAAGGGGGAGGGGGTGGAACAGGCCAACAAGTTAGTTTACATAATATACGTCAGGGCGAAGCTTGCAATAGAAAGGGATACAGAAGAAAGGGACACAAGGAATAGGTAATATTTATGTTATTGCCCTGTGGCCTGTAAACAAACAGGGAGGTTGTTGCCGGGTGTGTTGAAAAGCTTGTTGTTAGCTTATCCGGGCTTCTGTGTACGTTCTACATGTTTAGATCGGTCTTTTGATGTTCTCTGCACCTCTCTCTCATTATCCTACCTCTTCCTTGCCAAACAAATCTTTCTACAAATAATCCGAGGGGCCTCGACGCCGGCACGGGTTCCCTTGTTTGATCTCGTACGGTTATATCCCGACGTATTATTCTCCGTCCGCACCTATAAGCACCGTTTTCTTCTCGTTTTTGACGCTTTTTTGTCCGCTCGCCCGATAGCCGGAGTTGGATAAACAAAGATCTGTTTGACTCGGACAAACAAGAGACGATTGTTTTTTACGGGTTCCCGTGGCTCCGGTCGATTTGCTCCCCCGTATAAACCCGCTCTGTTTACATTGGTAAAACAGAACAAAGCACTTGTCTGTTAATTGGTTTTCATAACTGCAAGTATCTGTCTAGTGTTGACTTAATTGTTGTTATTTACTCAGAGGTCCTACTATACAATCGACAACGTGAACGTTGCAAAGGTTAAAACACTAAACTCATAATTACATCTTTATCCTACCCCTTCAAGTCTATACAACCTGCAATAATATGTCACATATTCCACTCATATCGATCCAAACTCCTTCTATACACTTGTGCTCCACCATTGAGTAAAGTTGAAACCGGTTTTTGTAAATTTCTTTTTGTTAAAAAAAAAATGTAATTATTCTTGTGGTCAGACAATACACTGATCACCCTAGATGTGTTTATTTCTTAGATGTGCGTTATTATTTACTCAGTACCTAATAATACCATAATGTTATCTAAATACCACAAAACCTCCGTCAAAACTACTTATGAATCCACCAATCTTGTAAAATGTGACATCTTTTGTCCTTGCATAGATATATATATCTTTACCTCGTAGGTTTTTTTGTTCGTTGAAGGGTTTTTGAATAATTTTTCGTTCATACTTTTGTTATTAACATTTTGCTACATTTCGCTGTTAATAACATAAGTATACATAATGAAAAATTATTCAAAAACCCTTCAACCCAAAAAAATCCTACGAATTACATAAAAAAAGGACAAATAAAACAGACCGCATATATCTTTTGGTAATATCAATTGTTCGACGCATCTTTCTCCTTTGTTTAATTCGATTAAACAAGATTTTGGCTAGTAAATTATTAACTTGGACGAAGGTTAGTTCCATTATAAGCGTTGATAACGTGTATTGTCGTTATCCTGCTACAATTATTCGACTCTTAAAGGTTATTATAGGAATGTTGGTACAATTGACTGTGATAACTTTGTTTATTTGTAAACAAGAAAACCTATAACAAAGCATAAAACAAACGTGGAAATCCGAGTTTCTGAGGATCTTTATTACTATCTCCAGCAAGTTTTAAGCGAACCTATTTAATATTGAATTAAATGAAGCTCAGTTAGACCTTTGGACCGTCAATCAATTCAATCCGGTCATGTCCGGCAACGGACTACTCCAACTATACTGGCATCGATTTGTCAATCGATATAATAACGAGAAATTGTGATGAATAATTTTGACTATGTTTCAATGTTACATAAGCATTTTTTTCTTTAGTGCGTGAAATATATTTGTCTGCATTCGTCAAACAGTTGGTTTAAGGTAATATCTTTTATTATATTCTTAAACAAATATGAAATTAATAAAAACTCTAGTATCTAGAATCTAAACATTACAAATAAATCGATAGTCTATTATACGAGTACAATAGCGATTGCGGAATTTCGAGCTACGTAGATTTTATAATAGTTGTTTTAGGTAAAACGGATCTAAGAAGAGTAAACGGTCCGTTTTTCACGGTCAGTTTAGCGTGGCCTACGAGGTGATTTTGAATTTGAACGCCACGAGTAATGCGGAGGGCGTGTTGTCGGAGGCGCTTATGAGTGGATACGGAGGCTAACTGAGTTGTCGAGATGTATGGGACGGCGTCGGACCGCCGTGACAGTAGCTCGGTATATGTTACACGGATAGGAAACGCTTTATTCTTAGAGAGATGAATCCAGGGGATAGGGCACGTAGAGGGGAGGACAGTGAATGAATGAGTACCGAAATAGACACCCAGTGATCACCTCGCCTTCACTCGTCTCCACCAGTAGTTAGGTGACTCTTAGCAGGCGACATCTCTTTCCATCTCGTAACTGCATTCTGGAGCCAAGTTTTTTTTTCATGTAGAGACGAAAAGAGAGAGAACCCGAAAAGCTTAATATAATAAGCGAGATGTCGACCCGTGAAAAGAGTGAAAGGGAGGTGGGACGAGGAGATGCGGCACTGTCATTTAGATCTTGGAATCTTCCAACTCTCACAGTCATTTCACTCTTATTATTGTTTTTCTTCTTTCTGTATCGATCGAATTTAAAAGGTATTCTTTCACGTACCCAACGTATATTGTTGTGATTCAAAACGTAAGAAATTTAAAAATAATATTAATACCAAATTTTAAAAGAAGTTGCTACGTTGTAATTAGAGTTAGAAAGTATTATTAAATAAACAAAGATTAGTCAATCACGTGAAATAGGCAATTCAATTGACGAAGCAAGAGATATGGAAAGTAAACAACTGATAGTTTAATTAAACCGAGTATAAGTAGAGAAGTTCTAGGTCTTCTGGTGGTGACCGCGTCTCGAAGGGTGCGTGTGTCCCTTCGAGACGTGGTCACCACCGGAAGACCCAGAGCTTCATTATAATTGCAACCGCGGAAGCCTACGAACATTGATATGAGTAGAGAATTTACTTTTTAAATAAAATAATGTATATTTTAATATTGGTTACTGTCATCTAGCATTTTACAATTCAAGTTTACAGTTTACATATAAAAAATCACATAGAATAGTAGGCATAAGTATTAATACAGGTCGACTTAACCAAGTCCGAGGCGAGGAATTCGATTACGATCATTCCCATGTGACGATTCGGTAAAATTAAATCTCTGAGTTGATGATTGGACCTCAAATGTATTTTCCTTAAAGGTATGTATCAGTACGTGATTTTAATAATCGATCGACAAAGAATTATCATCCAAGACGAGGAATTTTAGTTTGTCCAGAATTATATTCTACGAGTCGATATTTTGACCTGAATTGAACTGTAATCCTAAAGCTTAGCCAAAGCCAGGACTTGAAGTTGCGCGGCTTTGTTGCGGGGCTGCCCCGATCCAATGCTGAGCAATTTTGTTTCAGAGAATATATATTGTTTCCCTTTTCGAAGGAACTCAAATTTTGTATCACGTTGATCCACAATACGCTCCGGAGACATGTTGCGGTTTAGGCGAAATTCAGCTTTGCAAAAAAGACCCGCAACATTTAGTCCCGGAGTGGGCTATGCTTAGGAGAGAAACGCAATAGTCCATTTGAGCTCCAAACGTCACATCTTAGGTATAATTTCATAAAATCGTCAAGTAACGCCGACTAATAATATTCCTTGTCTTTGTAAAATCACGTAAGATTGTTTCATGCCTTGACGAGAACTACTGAGATCAAAACTATGGATGTAGCAACTCGAGATTCAGTTCAATTTTGTTAAGGCCTGATGCTTAGTAACTGCGGCTGTGAGGTAAATTACAAAGACGGTCTCTTAAATATGCCACAAATAAAAAAGTATTTATTTATCTGTTTATTTATGCGTGAATAATCTGTATCTAATTAAATTCTACTTAAGCGAAACAGTGGTGCACCCACTGGGGGGGGGGGGGGATAAAGCCTCTCCTACTGCCCCCAAGGATAAAAGCAGACTTACTTAACCACCTCTAATCCTGGCTGCACCAATGAAGCGTAAGCTCTGATATTAAATATGTCATCTTCACAACATGAATTCTTCTATTTTCAACCTTTACATAAACTATCTTATAAAATATTACAATAGATAAAAAAAATGAACTAAAACCTGATGTTTTTTCTCTAACTAATTTAAGAACGAAATAGAGAAAAAAATACGAAGCTAAATAATTGGATCAAAGAGCTTTCATTTAGTTTTTTTTTTTCATGTCGAAGAAAAGGACAAAGTTACTTGCTAAAAAGGCAGAAAAAGGTTGTTTTAATTAAGCTAAAACATAAAGAATAATAATCATCGCGACTATAACAATGCAAAAAATAATCTATTAGTGTTGCAAGTCGGTATACTACAATACTATATTATGTTTCAAGAGGAGGAGCACTATCATGGACTAAACATTTCTTTCAAAAGAGTATAGGAAATAATTTGCATTGATCGAGGAAAGTTTCAAAGGGTAAAAAAAGACCAGCTTTTCTTTGTCGCCCAACCCAGGAGCCTACATCCGATATAGCTTTGTTAATATTCGACAAAAATTGCATATTAAACCTTTGTTTAAGGCTTTCGCTCCTTCAAACAACTTAGCAAAAAGAAAACAACAATGAAACACGCTCTGAAAGGGTTATATAGTTAAAAAAGAGAACAACAATGAAACACGCTCTGATGGAATTAGTGAGAAAAGAAGACAACAATATAACTCGCTTTAAAGGAATTAGTGAGAAAGAAAACAACAATGAAACATACTCTGAAGGAATTAGTGAGAAAAGAAAACAAGAACTAAACATGATCTCAAGAAGTTAGTGTTAAAACAACAGATTGCTCTCTGAATAGAACTAGTACTCGAAATAACTTAAAAGATTCTTGATAGAATCCAGTTTTTTTCTGTTGTGGCACAACTTGTTATATATAACACAGTAGGTATATTATATTCTCTTTTATAACATAAAAATCGTATCACTTAGATATTTAAATTTGCAATAATGCATTAATTAGATATATTTTTTAAAATTTATTTTAGTTTAGAGTCATGAGTCATGGCAGGGAAAGAGTTATTTTCTATAAGTAAGCCTTTTAAAGAAGACCTCATACCACATCTGAGATTTTGTGAATCCCGACGTTTCAATGAATTTGCAAGAAATATTCTTATGGAAGTTGATGAAAAAAAGTCATTAGCATCTTTCTTAAGACAGATCCCTGCAATGACTTATAAATCGTTTCACTTCGTTGTTATTACATTTGCAATATAGACTTTGTAATATATCTTTTAAAAATGTATTTTATTTTGTAGTCGTAATAGAAAAGGAAGGAGATAGACTGAAGATTGAAAATTACAGACCAATATGTTTATTACCAGTGATATATAAGCAGTTCATGTCTATAATAAACTCCAGGATAGAAAAAAGGCTAGAGGAAAGCTTAAATGTTGACCAAGTAGGATTCAGTAGGAAATTTTCGACTCTGGATAATATTTTTGCCTTAAAACAACTAATTAACGCTTCAAACCAATACAAATTTCCATTTGTTATAACTTTTGTAGATTTTGAAAAAGCCTTTGACTCAATAAAAACTAAAGAAATACTGAAAACCCTAAGAGCAGTAGGAATTGAGAGATGGTATATTGAGATCATTGAACATATCTACAAAAGAGCGTCGCTAGTTGTAGAGCATAGGAAAAGTCAAGTAGCGATAGACGTAAGAAAAGGCACCAGACAGGGCGACATTGTGTCAGCGAAAATATTTATCGCAGTTTTGGAAAGTGCATTGAAAAACCTGGACTGGCGAAACTACGGTATTATTATTGACGGTAGGAGCTTTAGTATAATGAAATTTGTTGACGATATTGTTTTATTTAGTAAGAATGTAGAGGAAGCTGAGATAATGCTACATGAAATGGCAAGAGAAGTGAAAGCTATTGGATTAAGCATTAATATATCAAAAACGAAAATTATGACAGTGAACACAAGGAGCAAAGATAAAATCCGGGTAGATAACGGTTATATTGACAAGGTGGATCAGTACATTTTTTTAGGACAACTGATTTCAACCACTGGAGGTGAAGACATAGAGGTAAGAAGAAGAATAGCTCTAGGATGGGCTAGCTTCAATAAATATCGCCATCTTTTTAGATCGGAGCTACCAAATTACTTAAAATCAAAGTTGTAGTTGAAATGCGTTTTGCCGGTGCTAATGTACGGTGTAGAAACGTGGATCTTATCCAACAAAACTACTCACAAAATGCGAATCACTCAAAGGCGAATGGAAAGAAGTATGCTGAAGATATCATGGAAAGATAGGAAAACCAACCAATGGGTGAGAAAAGAGTCAGGGCTTGAGGATATTGGCAAGATCATGGCAGAGAGAAAATGGAGATGGGCGGGACACTTAGCAAGAAGGGACGACGAACGATGGTCTACAAAGATGCTGCAGTGGTATCCCAGAGATAAGAAAAGAGGAAGAGGCAGACCTGCGACTACTTGGGACAATGAGATGAGAAAGTGCTGTGGAAACCAGACTTGGCAGAGAGTGGCAAGAGATAGAAAGGAATGGAACAGAATGATGTCCGTATTCAGTCAAGTTTGGCTCTTCAAAGAGTAATCAGTACATTAATAATATATTAATGATACTATAAAAAAAAGATAAATAAATAAAATTAAATAAAATAATAATTAATTAAATAAATAAATAATAGAAATAACAATAATAAAACATTAAAAAACAGTAGTATTTTTCTTTTATTGATTAGTTTTTTTTTTGTTTTTGTTTTTTTTTGTTTTTTATTTTTTTTTATTTTTATGTTATCGAATTATTTTGTACTTAGAATCATGTATAACCTTCATGCCTTGTATAGGCGCCACGGCTAAAAGCCGATTTGCTCAAAAGAAAAGAAAAAAAAAAAATTAAAATTAAAATAATGATAATAAAATAGAATCAATTAAGTAAGATTAGTATAATATGTATGTTTGTATAATTTGTATAAGTGTATGTAAATTTGTATATTATTATGTAAATTCAAAAAATATTGTGATTTTGAAGCAATAAATGGCATTCCAATTCCAATTCCAATAGAAAAAGAGTTATTCCGTATAATTGTCTTTTAAAGAGGAACGCATCTGAGATTTTGTGAATCCCGACGTTTCGAAGGGTTAATGGCAAGGGTTATTCTTATGGAAGCTGCTCACGAAGAAAGTCATTAGCATCATCCTTGAGTTAACCCTGCAATAGATTCGAAACGTTGGGATTCACTAAATCTCCGATGATGTCCCCTTGAAAAGACCCAGGGCAAATTGATCCTTTATTGTTTTCCAGAAGTGGGTTGTGTTAAAGAGATAATTTTGGATAAAACAGTTGCTGGTGTATCTTGTCATGAGCTACTTCTTTTAGAATAATCCCAGGATTCACAAATTCTCCGTGGTGTCTTGCAGAAAATAGATTGTTGTATCTGAAATCGAAAGCCAACTCATATGTTACACACGACACAATAATTTGAATCACGATAAAACACGAATTGATTCGTCAAAGAAGTTCAGTTTAAGAAAAAAAAAAAAAAAAACAGAAACACTTCGTTCACTGAATAGAAAAACTGAATTAGAGACCACTTAAGACATTCCTTGAGATGAGAGCCTTTTTTTTAAAAAAAACGAATTCGTTCAACATTTTGGTTGGAATAATCTTCTGTCAGAGCTTCTTCAAATTCCTCTGCAATTCTCATTTTTTCCTTTTTACAAAACCAATGGAAAAGTGGACAAAAATCAGAGGAACACGAGTGCCAAACGCATGCATATGGGAAGGAGCTTTCAGTTTGGGAATTTCTCGGAGTCACTGTTGGCACATAGCCATTTGATTTGTCACGACTATCGATGACGGCATGTGTCACGTGCCAGCTTAGCTCCATGGATCTTTCATTTAGAAAAATATTAATCACATTGGAATAGTGTAAAAGGTTCACATCCCAGCTACCAAGGTCGCGAAGCACAGAAGGTCTGTTAATACCATATGGGTCTCATTACCAAAAGAGTTTTACAGGTGCACGTTTGCATAAAAAAAAAAGTTTGTAGCTTAGTAGAAAAAATCTTCTATAAAGTTAAATAAAAAATCTCCATTTTTAATTTCAAACACAGACATTTAGAAGCTTTGATTATTCAGGACGAAAAAAAACATCAATTAATGATGGTTACAAAGCAAAAACACAATTAAAAGAAAAAATAAGAACTGACGTAAATTTTGTATTAATAGATCTAGAGGTTTAAAATAGACGATATTAATATAGGATTGTTGAATTCAGTGAGGAATTAGTTGAATCAGTGTTTATAGACGCATGAGAATGACGTTAATGCCAGGTTGTCAAATGTGTATTATAATTAGCTTAAATCATCGCGTAATTTTAAATTTTCTTTCAACTAAGATGCAGTACATCATTTCAATGCTTTGTTATCATAATATCTATTAACTCAACCATATTATAGTTTTTATAACGATAAGTTTATATCAGTGTCAACATTTTACATAGTTGATATTAGTTTTATTAGTTTGAATTGTAATAACATAACATAAGTTGTTATTGCTAAGCTAAGGAAACCACATTTATTTTTCTAGTTGTTTCTTTTTGTTGGTCTTCAAATAGGTATAACTTATCTAAATAGATATAATAACTTATCTAAATTAATTTACTCAATTTTAATTTTTTTTTCCTAAATATAAAATGAAGCCCGTTGCCATGGGCCTAACGGATCGTATTGCATACATAATTAGAAAAGAGGACGAAACTGAGAAAAATAGACTCCACGCCGAGATTTGAACCAAGGACCTCTGTATTTCCAGTCCAGTGCTCTACATATTAAGAACTATACATCAAAGAATAATTTTTCCTTGTCCAAAGTAATAGACTACCCAATTAATAACAAAATTTTATTCTATAGATCTAAAGGGCCAACTTTTATTGCACAATAATATATATATATATAAATAAGGAGATAGACTGAAGATTGAAA
>KZ651341.1:148356-165700 GCA_001010745.2 Gerris buenoi
ATATATATATATATATATAATATATATATAGTCTGTGTGTATACACACAATATATATAGATATAGGTCAATTAGACATCAGAATAATTGTTTCTGACATAATAACTTCATAATTAGACACCTAATACATGTAATGCTTCAAAAAGCTTAATAACAAGTCTCTAAAAATTATTAATAATACATCCACCATCGCTTAACAACAGACAAATAATCACTAACAAATCGCAATTATATATCCTCGCTTAAAAACAGACAATTGATCACGAACAAATCACAATTATTATAACCTCGCTTAAAAACAGACAACTAATCACTAAAAAATCACAATTATATATCCTCGCTTAAAAATAGACAACTAATCACAATTAAATCACAATAATAAATTCTCGCTTAAATAAAAGTAATAATTTGTCACCAATAATAAATATTAATAAATCCTCGGTTACTTATACATTTAATAAGACGCAAAAAGATGTCTTGTTTTAAACAAAACATGATAATTATTTACGAAAAACTTTTTAATAATGAAACCACGCTTAAAATTAACTTGGTAATTAATTGCTAGTAACTCAAAATTGTGCGAGGTTCCTGATAAAATATTTAATATTCATGGGTCAGTGAATTAGGAGAACTTGGATTAATCAATAGAGACATTTACAAGGGTGAATTATTGTTATTATTTAAAATACCACATCATCAAGAAGTGAAGTTAAACAAATGTACTTTTAAACCGCGTTGAACACAACAATTATATCAAAGTAAGAAAAATAAAAAAAATCTAAAGTAAAAGCTGTTGAGATAAAAAGATAAAAAGTAGTGGGAATGTTAAATATGTTTAAATGTTTGAATGGCAAATGTACGTTGAACAAGGACGATAAAAACACTTCAAAGGTAAGACCCTTTTAGCAAACATCCAACATTAACCTACCTCTAAATCGTGTTTTATTTAAAGTTTTTAATTTTCTGATATATTTTACTTTTCTCTTGTTGTTGAAAAGTTAATTTGACAAAGGAAATTCTCTTTCAGGATTAAACATTTTCATGACTTACCTACTTAAACTGTACAAAGGACTGCATAATTAAATTTTTAATTTTACGTGTTTTTTAGGGCAATGCTGATTGTAACTTGATTTTTCTTTAACTTTATAACAGTTTGATTTATTGATGAGATCATTTTTGAATTTCCTTTTGCACGTCAGCTTGATGTGATCATTTTTGAAATTCCCTTTGCACGTCAGCTTGATGTGATCATCATTGGATTTCCTTTTGCACATCACCTAGATGTGCTCATCTATCATATGTACTGGATATGATCCCGATTTGTCAGTGATAGGTTATGAGATTCCTAGAAAGTTAGATTTTATAATGCTCTAAAGGGGGCCCCATCGACATTGGTACATTGGATTTGGGGGCACCGGGGGCCCATAATTACGTCACTGAAAGAGGACAGTAGTGAATATTTTAATATTGGCCTTTAACGCGTTTAATTGTATTTATTTACTATCTTCCCAATGAAAAACTAAAAGTAGGGGTATTACAGGACGGGGAAGCGGCTATTTTTGTACCTACAATCTATTTAATTATCAGATTAAACATGTTTTTGGATTCAGGCGAGTTGCGAGTAAGCTAACCCTTTGGCTATGTTGATGGCCTAACCCACGTTTGTTTTTCATAATAAGTGAACGTTTTTCCTAAAGAATTCTAAAGAAAGCGTTACGAGAAAATAAGCTGAGAAAGGGTGGCAGAGTCGAAGGATGAGGCATCGCCTGTTCGTAGATTATCTCTTTAATGATAAGATAAAGAAAGAAGAAGGTTGTTTCCACGGCGACGAAGTAATCCTATGATGGAAGAGGCCCTTACACGTAGGTAAACCACCCGATAAGCCGACACAAGAGGATTTACAGACATAAAAGCATGTCCAAAATAAAGAAGGAATTAACCTCGGTTTTAGAGATGGAACAAACACTAAGCTTCCACTCCTGTCACAGGTCCTTCTGTTCGGCCTACGTCCATTTAGCTCGACAAAATATTAAAAATACCCTGTACTTACGGCCCCTTATTCCAAACCACCCCTCTACTTTCCCGTATTCAAAACACTACTATGTCTTATCTGAAAAAAAAAAAAAACAACTGAAAAGGCTTTTAATGAAATTATAAATAACCATTATCACAAATCCTTCCAAAAAATTGATTGGGATATTATACAATTTATTTAAAAAGAGCCATTAAGCCCGTAGCAAAGGGCTTAATTTTAAGATATTTGGTATAAAAAATCAATAATTAAGTAAATTAATTCAGATATCTATTTATTTATTTATATTATATCTATTTGAAGACCAACGAATCAAAACAAACATTTCTTTTTATTGGAAAATGTGGGACACTACTTGATTGTATAAATGATTTGATAATTCTACATACTTCGACTAACAGTACGTACTGATGGAATGGAGACAATACATTATTATTAAGAAATTTCTCTCTATCGAAGACTAAAAACATGTCTCTATTAATAAAAACACAAATTCAAAAATAGTGAGAGAAAAACAATACCGACTTACAACCTCATGTGAAATTATCAATAAAGCAGTAAGTTATTATATAATTGTTATATTTACTTTTTTCAAAGCTTTTACTGAAGAAAACATAAACGAACTATTTTATGAAAATGTTAATTATCACATACATATACTTAAATGTATTTTGTTATGAATAAAGCAATTTGTATAATAGAAAATATTATTTTATTAAGTAAATCAACGAGTGAGAATTTTGCAGAATGATGAACTATTAAGTAAACGCTCTTTTTTTTTCAATGGCACAAAAAAATAATGTTATACAAAAATATTATTTAATATAATATTAAATATATTTCGTTTAATTTGAATTTTTGGTACTTCTTTAGATTGTTTTCCCCTACGATTTTCTTTAGAATACAAACTTTCACTAAGTAACTATTAAGACAAAGGGATATTTAGTCCAACGTACTTTGAGACAAAGTAATATCACACTTCTGTTTTTATAAGGGGAGTAACAGTCTAAAAAAGGATCATTTCATACACCTTCTTTAGATTGTTACTCCCTTCTGTTATTTCATAAGGTGAGTAAAAAATCTAAAGAAGTGCCGTGTTTTTAAATGTAGAAAAATTTAGTTTTTGTTTATAAGTGTAATAATGTTTGGTAAGAGGAACAGGAAATTTAGCTCACTTCCTGATCATAATAAAGACGAAACCACATTCTGTACAGAACAGTATACTGTATACAATCCCAGTATTTGCTCAGTTAATATAATATGCAACCAACACCTAAGGTTTAAAATGATCCGGGTCTGCCTAACAGCAGATAAAATTGAATACCATGTAAAAGGGATAGTTGCTAGACTTGGAAATAGGGATATTGAAATGCGCATAAGGACGAACTGATGATGTGCCGAGTTAATAGCGTCAAGGCTAAGGTTACAGTAAGGGTAAACAGGCCTTTGTGCAGAACTAGACGTTTCCTGGTCGGTGGTCAAATCATTTAATGAAGGATTCTCCTCACGGCGGAGTGAACTGTAACCGTGAGCCGGGTTAGCGCTAAAGGTTTTATAAGAGGGAATTATTAGATATCACGTAAAGCTGAGTTAGGGATTCCTCTATGTCAGTAAATGCAGTTAGACCTCCCTCCGAGGCGACTCTCCGCTCCCGAAACTTCCCTTCCTTTATCATTAAAGCTCGGCAGGACGATGAATTCAGGTAGTAGACTTCCCCCTTAAAGTTAGTAAGAGCCTTGGGTAGGCAATCCGATAAACTATAGACGACAAGACCTAGAGATAAATGTACCTCAATCAAACATGTGCATCAAATAATATTTCCTCAGATAAATCGAGCACTGCACAATCTTTTACAATAACATGTTTCTATACAAAATTATTAAAGACTATAATTTAAAAGTAAAGCGGCGCAAACGTTCCTTATATCTTATATATTAAAAACTAGTTATAAAATTAGTTATAAATACTATTTATAATACTAGTTATAAGTACGAGTTATTATTAATATTAATGGTTATAAATACTATTATAAAATTATTTATAAATTATTCATTATCTTTTTAAAACATTGGCAACAGTTATTTTGGAGTTATCCATTAATTTGGCTTGTTATTTTTAAAACTCTTAACTGACTTCGTACGGTTTAAAGGGATACAAATAACAAGAAGTATATGTTTATATACTTTTTGTATTAACGATGACAACTAAATACAACTGGACATGCTAGATATTTCCCTTGTTTATAAAAGAAATCTAAGTAAAAAGATCTTTTCATATGTCGAGACATTGTCAGTGCCATGTTTTGATAAAACCCCTCGTTCAGAACAAAGAGAATGAGTTTTTGAAAACTGTATGTGGGATTAGTTCGGACATTCACAGCCGTAAGTAAGGACTCGAAGATTAGGATGGGAGAAACGAATAGGAGAAAAACACATAGGATGTGTCCTGCCTCGAGGATTAAGCCTTTTACGTGTATCAAGAAGGAGGCCCTTTATCCATACCACTCGGCGACATCAGATAAAACCTTTATTAGGGTCCTACTAAACGAGCGAGGGGAGCCCTTTGTCTCTCGGCATTTCTCAGACAGATGGTCCTGAAAGCAATCCCTAGGAATCGACAATGTCGGTTCAAATGTCATCGCCGTTTCATTAGAAATAGTTTCCAGCGTATCGGCTGAAAAAAACCCGAATGAGTTCGCATTCTGCGGGTCTCTTTCATCGACAACTTATACAATTGTACAAGATTATTTAATTTGTTGTAAATCAAGAAACACTTTGAAGTTTATTAAAATAAGATCGACAAAGGAATAGACTTTTGTCTTACTTAAAAATCCATCTCGATTCCGAAGAAATAAATTCACTGAAAATCACTTTAATTTTTCCATTTGGAAAAAAATTAGGGAGGAAGTAAAATTTGCATTCCTTTCTGTACAAAAATAAATTCGTCCAAAGCGAAGAATAACTTTTTTTTATATTTGTTAATGAATGAAGTTGAAAACAATTCCGACGATTTCTTTTGACAACTTGATAATAATGAAAAAAAAAGAGTGAAGGTTACACGATTTTCATACTTAAGAAAGAAACGAAGGAGGGGAGGTCGGTTCCCTCCTTACCGTATCACAGGGAAACTCTACGAAGCGGTTTTATTAATCGAGCGATGCCGAAAAGAGGCGCGGACAGAATGAAAATAACGCCTTTTTGTAGCGGATAAGATTTAAGGGTTTTGAAGGCTTTGATGCGGTAGAAGAGGGGGAGCGAGGAATGATTGTCTCGGCGCTGTTTCTCTGTATCCGGTTTGAAGGTTTTTGATTGGATGTGTCAGATAGGATACTCGTCAAAGAAACTGTTCTGTGTCGTCGAGCCCACCGACACGAGAATCATTACCTATTCTCTAGGGAATCGCTCCACTACTAGGCTGTCTCCTTCCCAATCCACACTCGTTTTCTAACTCTCCTCTCTCCATTATCCCTAAGTTCTTCGACACCTTCAAAGAGCTCGTAGCTTAGTGCCACTAAGTCTTTCCCCCTTCACCCTATAATTAACTCGTCCTTAATGACTCATATATAGACGGGTTAAGAAAAGATAAACTTGGTAATCCAATCCTGCCCCAAATCCCGAGAAAGAAGTTGGTCATAAACAAGAAGTATTTAGTATTAGTTAGCGATTAGTTTACGCACTTTCTCCATAGACAACACGAAAAACAGATGGTCAAATTAAATTTTAAACAAGTTATTCAATTCAAACATCCACAAAACAACGAGGCAATAATTGAATAATTAATAATAATTAATGCAGTTTAAATTTTTAAATACTGCACCAAATTCTTACATTGTTTATTATTATCTATTATAATCACGGTTCGAAACTCAAACAAATTTGACAAAAGCAGATATTTCATTAGTTTATTTGCTACTTGTACGGTAGCCCCGGTGCCTATGCCTAACCTAAATTCAGCGTAGTATCTGACAACCTTTCTCCAATATGTCACTTGCCTTGTGTCACGTGCCCTAGCTGGTAACCACATTAGAAGTAAATTCCTTATTTATTGTGTTATCTCGACACAGAGTTATTTCATTTTTCATATACCTTTTTAAGTGTTATTTTTATTGCGTGTGTACGTACTTTATATACATACAAAATAATTCTACGATGTAAATGCTAAATTTGACAGAACGATATCTCCAGAACCAATTGCACTAGAACCTTGATATTTTGAAGTTAGCTTCCTTTTTATGATATTAACAACATTTTGATTGCCGATGGCTGCCATATACGTATTTGAAACCAAGTTCTCTCAATATATTTATCGCATGACAACTTTGAAACGCTAAAATAAAATTATTGTATGATAATTTCTAAAATAATATTGATGTCGTCCAAGATTATTTTAATTTTTTTAATTTGATTCCTTGGGGGGAAAATTAAAAATGAAAATGGATTGAAATGAAATCTCACATTTAACGCCAGGTTATCAAATGATAACAATGTTCTAAACGCTTTGCTGTCCCTATTGTGTACCAAACTCGTAAAATAAACTCACAGCCACTTGTTTTGCGATGTTTTATCGACATTAAAGGGTCTTTAATCGATTTATAAAGTCTATTCGTCACGGATATGCGCAGAAATACGAAATATAGAGCATTTAGAACCCTCATTGTGCCACATTGTAAACATAACCATTCCACTTGGTTACTAATTCTAGGGTACAAAAATTCTACATTGTAGAGACCAAGCTTTTCTTATTTTTTACTTCTTAATTAAATCTACTACCTTGATTGTTGATTTTTCAAGAAACTTCTATTCATAATTAGTTTTATGAAGTGTATTATTTGTTAATCCTTTATAAATATTAGGCTCAGTTGATAAAGATTATTATCCTTTAAGATATTTGGCTAGTGATATGCGTGACTGTGTCACGCATATCACTAATCTGGGGGGCAACGCAGAACAGCTCAGGCAACGCAGAACAGCTTATGAATTCTGTTCGTCAGTAAACGCTTTTCTTGCTAGGTACTTTTATTAATAAGTAATTGTCTTCATATTATGGAACCATTTTTAATAATTTAAACATAAATAAATAGAATAGTAGGTAATAAGGCATAATGTATTTTTTTTTTAAATATGTATAACTGTTCAGTGAAGGGTGAAATTAAATAACCTCAAGATATCGATGTATCGTGAAAATAAACTCCCGGAAAACGTGAGACATAAACTCGGTTGAAATTTTGTTTGCAAGGTGAGTCAAAAAGAAGATAAAAAGTTGGAGAAACATAAATATCAAATAAAATCGTGGAGAAATTATGACAGTTTATTGTCGAGGTTAGAAATTCGGTTGAAGAAAGAGTCTCTTTTGGAGTAACATGATTTCCAAGGAAGTTTACTGGACTTTCATTTAATATTAGATTAGGTTGAGAATAACTATGAATCTTGGACTATTTTTTTAAATAAATAGTAAAAAATTTTTATAAATATTTATTTTTATCCGATTGAACCTCTGGTTTTTACAATATCCACAAAAAGAATGTCGTCTTGAAAGAAAAAACCTAGTTGTCGTGCGTAAAGAGAGAAAGGGGGAAAAGAGGATGAAAATCTTTTTGTAGGAAAAGCTAGGTCGAAGGAACGGGCGTTTCTTTTTATTTTATCCATGTTAAAGTAGGTGTACAAAGAAAGAAGAAAATGAATGCAGGCACGGACACACGGCAAGCAAAAGGATACGGGAGAACCACGTAAAGAGGCCCGGAGTACAAAGAGAAGGGAGGACTAAGGTCCGTAGATAGGATACAAGGTTTCTACCCCCTCAGCTCCGCTCTGTGAATATGAAACATCCCTTGTTTTCAATGTTAATTTTCCCTTTATTCCTCGAGATCTGGGCCCCGTTCTTTGTCTCAAACCTCAAAAAAGAGGGAGGCTTGTTCTCCGACACCGCCACCTTATTAATACCTAATAATCCTTTGAGTTTTTCTTTTATATTCTTCTGTCTTATACTACAAAGAGAAACTTTGAGATTATTAACTCGAAGCGAAAAATTACCACCGAGATCTAAAATAAAACAACCGCTTATAAGAAGGGTTTTTCAGCAGTTTGACATTTTTTGTCTTTTTTCGAAGCGGCCAACTTAACAAGTAGCTCTTATGACTCAGGAGGAAATTATTTTGATGCATTTTTCTATCCATTCATCGAACAGACTAAATGAAATATTATCCTGTATTTCAAGAAAATGATTATATTTTAATATAAGGTATAAGTATAGTATTTTTATTTGACTTTTTTAAAGCAATCATTTTAAAAAATTTGAATATTCAAACAAAAATTAAGCCTCTTTTACGAAATANAACATTTATTACACAATGTATATATAAATATATTTTTTTAATGTATAACAAAGCTTATAAAATATTTTCCTGAGGCTTTCATTAAAATATTATTTTATCTCATTTATAAAAACAAAACAATAAACGCATGCATTGATTAGAATACGATACATTGATTTCGAATAAGTAATTTACAACGTGATAAGATTTTATATATATATATATATATGTATCAAAACAAAATTATATAAATGCGGTATATTCTGATAAATAGTGTATAGTGTGCGTCAATTTGTTATTTTAAATTTTTGTATAAATTGATATTTAATTTGACTGACGTTTAACCTACATACGGAAACATTTTGCAAGATATTTTCCGATGAATACTGCACAACAAAATCCAACTAGCAATTAGTCCGAAGTCGGTTGAAAGGAATGACATGCGTTTCAATCTCTTTTTCAACATCCTCCGTTAAAACCAAACACTCCCGTATTCAAAAACAAATTTCCTGAAATCGTTGAGAATACAGGCAATAATTGAAGTTATTCTAGGGGTAGGAATAAAGCTTGGGAAGACACAAAAAACCAAAAACAATAGACCAACTGGGTCAAAAAGAGACAATAGGGCCGTCAACAGGTTCAGAGGGAGTTCAACAGGTCAAAATATACTTGGGGTGATTGAGGCAACTCGACGAACTGACGCCTGCTAACAACGTTCTGCTTCTTTCCCCTCGGCAATTCTCTCGTTGCATCCTATTTACCTCGGCAACAAAGCGTCTAACCCAATCAAATGACTTGAGACTCCTAAACTGGAGAAAACAGATTTAAGTTTAAAGCTTTTTCAAGTTCCCACGAGATAGAATTTCGGAGATGAATACCTATAATCAGAGTCGCCGTTTAGATTACAATCTTCTCAATTTTCCATTCAAGGTTATACGACAAACAAGATTATTTTGTGCAGTTCTTGTTTCTATTTACTACGAGGTATAATTAAACTCATAGTGTCTGCAACAAAACTATTTTAGATTAACCATGAAGTTTCCCAAACGATTTTTAGTACTCATAAATTTGCCTAATCTACACGTATGTAAAGTAGGTGAACACATTCAAAATAACACTGACTGACTCATCTCTGAAACCACTCTATGGCCATGAAATATTGTAGGTGAGTTTTTACGATTTACCATCTTGATTCAATATGGCAGCCATTTATATTCAATGTGACGTTATCTTCAAAACAATTTGCTCTAGAACCTTGAAATTTGGAAATTTGCTTCCTTTTATGACAAAAACAACTTTTGTGAAAAAGGTTTTCAAATCGGCCATTTTGATACAAGGTGACCCCCGTATACGTATATGAAACTCAGTCTACTAAATAACATTTAAAATTGCTTACAAATAACATCTAGATATTCTAGTAAAGGTAAAATAATTTTCGTGTTTCTTGAAGTTGGTTATCAAGTATAGAATGTGGAAAGGATCTATTGCCATTTAACAATAAATGCAATAGTTGTACAAAGAACGTCTAGAATATGGAAAGGAGCTATTGACGTTTAACAATAAATGCATTATTTGTACAAAGAACGTCTAGAATATGGAAAGGAGCTATTGACGTTTAACAATAAATGCAGTGGTTGAACAAAAAAAGACAGAAAGTCATTCACAGTTCTGAGAAAAGAGAAAACGTCTTTGAAGATGCGATCACACGTCTAAACAAACATAATAAAAAAAAAATAACCGAGATTATAAGTTCATTTCAAAATTAAACCAATCAATAACGAAGTAAGCATGAAAAAGAAATATATTTTTTTTACTAAAAAATTGTTAGTTTGTTGTTCTTTTGTAGGAAAAGTAGATATGAAAACGAAAAACCAATATTGTTATAACGATATGTCAAGTTTGTTTTTCTCAGACAACTACAGTCCGTTAAAAATCACAAAATAAATCACATAATTTTGTTTCAAACATTGTCTTAAGGAAAGCATTCTTGGAGTACTTATCTTTTTAAACAAATATATATATGTATACTAAATTATATGTGAAACAATCGATACATCTTTTTTTAGAGCGTTGAAATTCAAATGTTTAAAATGTTGCTGGAGTATGCTTTTAAAGTCTATTTCTGGTTGTGTTATTGCTCTAGGATTGAGTGCTATATCAATCAGTCAATCTTTAAACCCTTGAAATCAATTTAATTGTTTACTGCATTAGAAAACAAAGTCTCAAAAACGTGTCCGTCATCTGGGTGCAATGTAATATGAAATGCATTTATGCATTCCATGTTGTTTTTAGTAGTGTCATTTACAAGATGTCAATGACTTGACTCACTAGAAATTTTAAATGTAAATATTGTCTTAAAATAGGATTGAAGACATTTTAAGGAATAGGGATTTTGTAGAGGAGAAGTATTTATTAAATAAAGATAAAAAATTGTATGAAACAAGAATTTTTTGGGACAAAAATAGAAAGCCATTTAAATAGAATTGATTATAATTTGCAACTGACTCTTATCATGACTAACTCCCTTGATAATGATCCTTATGGGTTCGAAACGTTGGAATACACTAAATCTTTGACTCTTAAGGAATTGTTCATGACGAGAGTCATTTGCAATCACGAGCAACTTCCTTGATAAAGATCCCTTATGTGTTCGAAACATCGGAATACACTACACCTCGTGATTTTCAAGGAAATTGCTCATGATGAGTCCGTTGCAAATGACTCTCATCGTGTGCACATCCCTTGATAATGATCCCTTATGGGTTCGAAAAGTTGGAATTCACAAAATCTCCGAGGCAATAAAATTTTTACCTTCATATCATCTACCAATCGTGAAATGTAAAAAGATAAGGAAATGAAGATAGTGCTTCATTACGTATAAGGCTGGTTAATGACTATTTTGCTGCAGTTGAATGCAAATTTCCTACTTTCATCATTTTGTTTTTGTACACACAATAAAAAAAATAACTCATACTAAAATAAAAGAGAAAGATTAACTACGAGAAGATAACCATACTAATCAAAGAAATCATTTTTTTTTTAAATTAAAACAATAAAATATAAATAAATAAACAAACGAATATCCCCCACACTAAAATCAAACAATAAGAGCAGATTGGATTACATATTACTTATCTTATAATAATCGATCGCCAGATATGATAGAATCTGAAGACAATACATTAAGTGCAAATTATACAAAAAGAAAACACAACTAATACTATAAACCCATATAAACGCAACTAATACTAATGAGCTAAGGTGTAACGAGAAATAAGTTAACTGAATCATAGCTATATAGGATAAAACATGGTCACTAACACAATCTCCTCCTTAAAGTTCTTTTACAAATGGTAATGCCTTGTAAATAAGGGAATAGTAATGCAGATCATTTTTTCTTTGACAAATAATATATATTTAATATATAATTACTAGAGACTGGAGACTTAGAATGACGTTAGATAACTATAACATTTTTAAAGTAGAACTGAGACAAGATAAAAGATGGACTAGTATAATTAGTTAAGTTCTACAAATAATAATGAGAAAATTTGAACCATCTTGAGGAAAAATAGACTATAGTGAAAGTGTCAATAGCTGATACAAAACAAAGCAGAAAATCTATAAAGGTACAACAACAAGAATCAAATTGTTGTCGTAAAAGACTGGGAGAGGAAAAAAGAAAACATTTATCTACATAAGCTCCACGAAAGATAAAATTTAAATAACTAGAACTCTAAACAAATAAAAAGAATTTTGTAAATGGATGTGTTTTGTAAAGTGGAGAATGTGAAATCATTGGCAATACTGCATTAGCAATACTACATCGTCAGTGATATCGGGACAGTTTAATTGAAAATGACCAGAGCCAATATTTCATTATAATCTTCATTTATTATATTGCAATGGTATTCAGAATTTTAATTAATTCCGAGGAATAAAAGAGAGGAATTGGATGCTTGTCCATCGGGACAAGCTTGCCGTTGGAAAACTCATTAGTAACCAATACGGTTTATAGTGCCCATGCTACACAATTAAACAAATGTAAACAACAGAGGGGGACGGGAAGAGTTCAAATACGAGCATTTCAATTGATTTAACTCGACAATCGGGAATCCATCAAATGCACGTTTACTATATCACTTTCTCCTTTCCTCCAAATGAAGTCAATATGCTAATCTTCTAGTTTACACTTATCTTGTGTAAATAGAGTCTGTGACGATTATCATTGTTGTTTCTTTTACGTCCTGATCGAAACATGATTACATGATTAGGTACATGATAGAGGGGGGTCGCAGCAACTTTATTCATCTACACGATGTGATATCAGATATCACCAGTGTGAAACATGAAACATGTCTCACCTCTCTGCCATTCCTACTTACCAGATGTGCCGGTGTTTAGACCTTTTTTGATTGAGACTCATTATCCTTAAACTTCATTTAAATTATATTAAGCCGTCCATACACTTCGGTATACTTAACAGGTAAACCTGTGCAGGTAGCCTGTACAGGTTAACCGGAGTGTTTATGTTATCAATTTATCACATAACTAACAGTTATAATAGCACACACACTTCTGCTTTGCTGTACAGGTTATCTGATAGTATATGAACCTGTGCTAATAGCACACACACTTCTGCTTACCTGTACAGGTTACCTGATAGTATATGAACCTGTGCAGGTAGCCTGTACAAGTAAACCGGAGTGTTTGTGTTATAAATTTATCACTTAACTAACAGTTATAATAGCACACACACTTCTGCTTACCTGTACAAGTTACCTGATAGTATATGAACCTGTGCAGGTAGCCTGTACAAGTAAACCGGAGTGTTTGTGTTATAAATTTATCACTTAACTAACAGTTATAATAGCACACACACTTCTGCTTACCTGTAAAGGTTACCTGCAAGTAGACCTAAACCTGTGCAGGTTTACTTGTC
The DNA here is from genome assembly GCA_001010745.2 of Gerris buenoi. NCBI lineage: Eukaryota > Metazoa > Arthropoda > Insecta > Hemiptera > Gerridae > Gerris > Gerris buenoi. Next base: position 161,640 of record KZ651341.1, read on the forward strand.
AAATACACCGAAACGTGTATGACCGCCTTCATACAATTTATATTGTTAATTATCCTTAATGTTATTATTACTTTTGTTTTAATTTCACTATAATCATCACCTCAAACTTTATTAAAGGTTGAATTTTCTTGATGTTGAAGAAAGTTTTCCATCATGTTGGAAAATCGCGAATAAATGATAAATAGAGTATAGAGTAAGAACTTTAGTACATAAACAGGAGTGAGGAGTGAATATCATTACTAATTACATTATGTATTACATGCTTGCAAAACAATTAACGATAAATAATGAACTTGTTTAAGGATGACTGGAGGAAATACGGCGTGACGAAGAGCAAAGGTCACCACACTTCTCTGTTCGTTTATCTTAATCCTCCATTTCCACAACCAAGGTTCCGGGAGTAACAAGTGACTTTTGGTATTATCGTATGCAAGAAAGTGGTTTTCATGGACAGAAAGGATGGCCAACTTCGTTCGATACCTTTGCCTTACCCTTGGCCGTCAATTAACATGGCAATCACACTCTAAAAGAAAAGGTACTGACATCACACGAAGATTTAAGTTACTGCTAGGTCTTCTGCATCGCAGGCCTAAGATTTCTCTCAATAAGAAGCTTCGTATTTACAATGTAGTCTTACAGCCAGCTTGGACCTACGGTCTGGAAGCGGTGGGCAGCACCAAGCCTTCAAATTCCCGTCATGTCTAAGTCTAAATCCTACAGCCAAATCCTTACAGTAAGAAATTCTTAGCAAAATTACCGATACTACCGGGATATTACTATTTTTCCAAACCACTATCCATGAAGACCTCATTCTTTACCTTTTTCTGTACCTTTTTCTTTTTCCCGAAATCTATCCTGATATTGAAATCTCCATGAATCCTTATCCCATCATTCTAATCCTTTGTACACCTCCTATCATCATAACATATTCCAGATGGTTCAAGAGGTGTGAAAAAGCAGTGGTCTAATTGCAATCTATTCTTATCATCTATTTCTCATATCTTATATACATTATTAATTTACTTTATCATAATTTAAATACACATTTTGTATTATCAATATTATACAATATAAAGTGTAGTCACTGGACTACTTCTTCTTTACTTTCCTCCCATTGCGTAAACAATAAAACCAGTATTACTTGTTACGATGTAATTATTTTTAGAAGTGTTAAACAATAAAAATTAAAAATAAATTAATACATAAAACAAAATAAACAAAATTCACAATCAGGGCTATGTTGTAGTTGGTAAACGTTGTAAATTATTTATAAAAGTTAAACTATTATTATATTAGTCAGGGTTTATTTGAATGAACCAATAAAACTTATTTTTAATATATTTTGATGTTAATATATAAAAAAAGTTCGATTCGATATTTAAATAAACCGTGGTTGTATAAGAACTTGTACATTTTATCTTCTTTTATTTATATTCATCCGTTTTTTTTTAAATAAAGGCAACCCAATAAAAATAATGCAAAACTAAACAAATGTTTTTATTTGATTTCGAAATAACTCGATAACAATGTATCGAACAAGAAAGATTTTATGAAGATATCTATTGATGTTTAAAAAAAGATAAACATAATAAAAAGACATCTTCTCATGGCAGATTGTCAGAGATTTGATCTAATTTACCATAAAATGAATAACATTTATTACACAATGTATATATAAATATATTTTTTTAATGTATAACAAAGCTTATAAAATATTTTCCTGAGGCTTTCATTAAAATATTATTTTATCTCATTTATAAAAACAAAACAATAAACGCATGCATTGATTAGAATACGATACATTGATTTCGAATAAGTAATTTACAACGTGATAAGATCTCTGAATAAAGACGGAGATATCTTTTAAGTACAGTGAATGACTTCAGTGCAGTAGATTAGGTATGCAAAAAGGATTTAAATACCACTGATGCAAAACAATAAATTAAGAACTTAAATTATTACGATGCATCGATGCACTTTGAAAAATAATAAAATGGACATATAAAGATGAATAAAAAGAGATAATCCATTTGTCGTAAAGATGTTCGATTATATTAAACAACGTTGTATTAAATGACATTCGGTTATACCCTAATACTATAAAGAGTTTAAGTAATAAAAAGTTTTATATCGAAAATACAATAAAGTCAATAAATTCCATATTAAAGGATTTGTATCCTCGTAAAACGCGACGATACAGATCCTTTTGTATTTTCACTTTTTGTATCTTCTCGTTCAAATTGGTTCTTTATCTTCAAGTTTTACGTCAAAATTCAAATTCCAAAATTGTCTTTTATTTGTGTTAGTACTAAGCAGAGAAAAGCTCAGATGGAGAATAGAGTAAAAAACAACGGTGACGATCATCAATAGAATTACTAAAGCTATGAAATGCTTCAAAAGAACAAAGATCTAGAACTTTGGGTGTACTCTTTGGGTCTACATATGCTCCGTCATCGGTAACGATAGTAAACTAGAAACAGAAAGAAACGCAAGTGGAAGTGTCTAAATGATTGCGACAGTGGGTAAATTATCTCAGGCACTAAATACATCTCAAACACTAAATTTCTTATACTGGAATAAAATTATCTCAACCTTAACATTGACTTATGGCTCAGATTTCCAGAGGCAAATCGCAAAAAGAAAACGCTAGGCTATGGACGTCTGGAATGATATTATCTTATTAAAAGATAGAAATCAAAACTCGCATTATCATACGTCGAGTAATGGATTTATCAGCTGGAACCGATTTGTATGGTTTGGGAGAACCAAAGTGGGAAATGATATCTTCCCTAAACAAATCTTCAAAGCCAGGGTTCAAGGGAAGAGCGTCTTTAACCCCTCAAATGATATATCTTATTAGAAGATGGGAAGCAAAACCCAAAGAGACCGTATCATCAACTGTCATCAGGGACGAATTTATATGCTGGAACTGACTTCCATGGTTTGGGAGAACCAAAGTAGGAAAGGTAATCTTCCCTAAGCAAACCTTTGAAGCCACGGTGAAGAGCGTCGACAATAGAGGATAACATAACCAATGATTTTAAATTCAGGGCTCAAGAGAAGAGATAAATTTGAAGAATCAGGATAACATGGTAGCATAACATAACTAGTGATTTAAGAGCGAAGTATGACCTAGATCAATGCTCGGGATCTGATATATCCTAATGTAAAATTTAACTATCAAAACTTTACAGTATTACAGTGGTAAAAGAGTAAGTAAGGTATTATAACAAAATTAATGATGACGACAAAATTCCGAGCAACCTAATCAAAATTCTCATACCATTGTCCTCATTGTGTATTCTTTATCTTTGAGCCGCAGTAGTTCGAAAAAAGGATTGTCCATGAAAAAAACTTAATAATTAAAGAGACAATATACATAACATTTTAAATTCAAATAGTCGGAACCGCTCTTTATAAAAAGGAATTTGTTTCTAATTTCTCATTTTATCTGGGAGAACAATATTTTTTGAACGTCTACACCAGTTGTGAAAAGTTAAGGATACTCTACCTAACATCACAGTTTAAAATAAATATACTTCCTAACACATTACTATATACTGTCTTTAGATAAAACACGTGTTTTGAAAGAACTCGCTTCAGTGTTTTGCTATAAGTAAACAACCAATGTGTAAAATGTCAACATCACAATATTCAAAAAGTCTGAAAATAATTCCAGTAGTGGAAGCGAAACGCTTAAAGACACCTCAAGATGCAGTCTTAGTAACCAGGACCTAAAATATAATGACAACTTATCAACGCGAAAGCCTACGTTAAATTGATAAAGTTGACTTGTGAAAAATTCAAAAACTTTTAAAAGTATAATAACTTTAATTATATAATTTATTCAATATAACGCCAATTTCAACTATTTAAATGATCTATTAAAAAAAACATTTTTTTTTCTCCAATTGATAAATTATAAATGTTTATACACTAAATACATTTTTATTAAAAAAAAGAGACAAGAAATTCTAAACTAAAAGTACTACTTTTTTAAAAAAATAATTTCTTTCTTCTTCTAGCTCTTTAGTCAAGAAGAAAAAAAAAATTATTTTTTA
>KZ651341.1:165849-181333 GCA_001010745.2 Gerris buenoi
TTGAGAAGCAAATACATGTATTAGCAATGTATTAGCATGGGTCTATTCACATTAAACGCTGAGTGAGACCGGGCCGAGCGAGACTGATCGAGACCGAGCCGACTCGGGCGTTTTTTCGAGCGGTTTTGTTAGCTAAGCGTTTTTAGTGACCGAAAACGCTTTTCGGCGGCCGAAAACGCTTAAGCTAACAAAAACGCTCTGAAAAAACGCCCGAGTCGGCTCGGTCTCGCTCGGCCCGGTCTCGATCGGAGTTTAAAGTGAATAGACCCATGCTAATACATGTATTTGCTTCTCAAACGGAATTGGCCATATTCGGTCTCGCTCGGTCTCGCACGCAGTGTGAAAGCAGCCTTAAAATAACGTTTTAAAAAGTCAAAATGTCAAAACTTTTGATCCACTGAGTCACAGCACCGGTACCTCTTTTTTTCAAATCAAAGCACTGCATATTAGTAATTAAATTATTACGTCATAATTCTACTTCTAATGACGTTATTACTGATGGAGAAAAAATTAATATTGCACACAAACCAAATGATAAACTAAGAAACTTCTATACTAATATGAAAGATGAAATTAAAAAAGAAAATAGATCAAACCTAGTTTATAAAGTGGATTGTGAAAATTGTGAAAAGTCATACATAGGTGAAACATAAATAAAAAAGATGAATGAATGAGTGACACCTGCTGTATAAAGGTGAAGTGTAATAACTCTTAGTGTGAGTCTTTCTTTTATTAATGGAATTTTATTTATGCTGATAAATTGGATCTTAATTTGTTGAGTTTCGATGTTGTAATACAATTATCTCTACAAAAAATATTGTTTTTTATTACTTGTTAATGGATCATAAAGGTGAGTAAAATTAACAATTGTTTAGCTTAAGTTCCGGTGTGGAAATCCCACACATGACTTCCATGAAATGTTCTGGTGTCAATACGTGAGCAATAGAGGACTCAGTTTTTACACCCATTTTCATGGAAGTAAAAACACTAAAATGCCAATATCAGCTTGTCCGATAGTGCTTAAAAATTATAGGTACAATCTACCATATAGGACATAGGACACATAATATATACTCCAAAGGAAATTGAACGCCAAAGCCTACTGAAGTTATCGTCAACAGACCGATTTCGTGCTTACGTGATTGTAGCTCCCGAAACGATGTTCGGGTTTGCGCCATCAGTTTTCCCGACAAAAGTTCTAAACAATGCCGCAAACCTCATTCAATACGATGTCTTGAAGCGATGTTATAAAGGTGTAAAGTTCCGAACGAACATACGAAAGTATACATACAATACGTACGCACAGACATACATGTATATGAAACGGATTTTAATGATATCCGCGAGTTCGAAAGACCCCTCATTCAAAGATATCTGTAGTTAAAAGAACCAATATGAAGCAAATAATATAAGTATTTTTAGCATAAATAACAATACTAAATTAATAAAGTAATACTTTATATGTAGGTACTATATAACTTTAATGAAAGATCATTTTAGAAGAAGATAAAACTAATTATTGTGTTAATAATGATCATGTGAGAAAATAGCATTTCCCATAGCTGTCAAAGACTACTTATAGAAAATAGCATTTCCCATAGCTGTCAAAGACTACTTATAGAAAATAGCATTTCCCATAGCTGTCAAAGACTACTTATAGAAAATAGCATTTCCCATAGCTGTCAAAGACTACTTATAGAAAATAGCATTTCCCATAGCTGTCAAAGACTACTTGTAGAAAATTGGATCTATTGTAACATAATGATCAACGTTGTGTAATATGAATTAGTATATAAATGTTTTGTTATTTTGATTAAACAAATAGTGTGACCATTATTAATACGTATTGGCAGTGCTTGATTTGTGACTGTTATTAATACGTATTGGCAGTGCTTGATTTGTGACTATTATTAATACGTATTGGCTGTGCTTGATTTGTGACTATTATTAATACGTATTGGCTGTGCTTGATTTGTGACGGTACGCCACGCAGTACCGGTACCTCTGAAGGAAGATTGCTAGTGCACATGGGAGTTTTACTTTTTACCAAAGTTCTTTTGTTTATATTTAACAAGCGTGAACAAAAATTTCTTTTAAAATGCTCAGAAAAACGTTAGGTGGCTTCCACACTGCGTGCGAGACCGATTCCGCTTGAGAAGCAAATAAATGTATTAGCATGGGTCTATTCACATTAAACGCTGACCAGGCCGAGCGAGACCGAGCCGACTCGGGCGTTTTTTTCGAGCGGTTTTGTTGGCTAAGCGTTTTCGGTGACCGAAAACGCTTTTCGGCGGCCGAAAACGCTTAAGCTAACAAAAACGCTCTGAAAAAACGCCCGAGTCGGCTCGGTCTCGCTCGGCCCGGTCTCGATCGGAGTTTAAAGTGAATAGACCCATGCTAATACATGTATTTGCTTCTCAAACGGAATTGGCCATATTCGGTCTCGCTCGGTCTCGCACGCAGTGTGAAAGCAGCCTTAAAATAACGTTTTAAAAAGTCAAAATGTCAAAACTTTTGATCCACTGAGTCACAGCACCGGTACCTCTTTTTTTCAAATCAAAGCACTGCATATTAGTAATTAAATTATTACGTCATAATTCTACTTCTAATGACGTTATTACTGATGGAGAAAAAATTAATATTGCACACAAACCAAATGATAAACTAAGAAACTTCTATACCAATATGAAAGATGAGATTAAAAAAGAAAATAGATCAAACCTAGTTTATAAAGTGGATTGTGAAAATTGTGAAAAGTCATACATAGGTGAAACATCACAAAAATTAAAAAGCCGACTATATCAGCACAGCAATGATATAAAGAATAAGAGCCAAAAAACGGCGTTAAGTATACATTCAGTTAACACGGGACACAAGTTTGCGTTTGAAAAAACCAAAATTGTTGGTTATGAAAAAAACACTAGTAAAAGACGTATATTAGAGTCATTTAATATCTTTAAAACAATCGACAATTTAAACCATAAAACAGACACAGGCCATTTAAATAAAAACTATAATAATATATTCAACAAATTTAAAGTTCAGAGTAAAAAATAGAATAAATAATTAATAAGTAATTCAAAGAATCAACGGGTTAATTAAAATAGAATAAGACCATTGAATATTATTAGTTCACGTAGATCTCTCCCAGGCAGCGCCATGAGCACATAGTATATTAGAAGTTCACGTTTTCTCTCCCAGGTAGCGCCACTAATCTTATAACCAAATTCTTATTAATTGTCGTATAAATAAGGAACTTTTAATTATAATTTTACTAGTAATAAGGAAGTAATAAATTATATAATAAATGCAATGGCATTACATTCAGGTTTTTATAATGATATTAATCAAAATACAATATCTTTATATTATTTAAGCCATAAAACTGACAAACGTTCTCGGTGAAAAATCGGTTACTTATTTTAATATAAACCCGAAGTTGTAAGATGAAATTGTATACTTTCTACCATGTCCTAAATACATGTGATTTTTAGTTAAATTGTTATGTTATTGTTAATTCATGTTTTTTTAAATTTTTAAAAATGTTTATTAAAATTTAGACTGAGTTAGAGTAGTGAAATGTATTGTTCATTTTATTTTATATTATATAAAAACTTGACGACCTCTCTTTCGAGGAATATTATGACACTCATCTACATTATTTAGACTTGTAAGTAGATTTTTAATTAATTGTTATATATTATGTGTTTCAAAAATAGGAGAATTGTAGAAGAAATTTCTAAAAAAAAAAAAAACTGTTATTATGTATAAAACTTATGAAAAAGGATTGTAACTAATTATTGTTTATGGTGTTTTCATTTTTAGGAAAACAATTTTTTTTTGATTGAGGATGACCTTATAAAGTAGAGAAGGGTCGAAACGTTTCAAAATAAATTAATATATGAAAACGAAAAGTTTTTGATTAATTAAAATTATTTCAACACCTAAAAAATCCATCAAGAAACAAAAATATAGGATAAGTCATAATTCTATCGGACGCAGGTTTTTTTCCAAAATGGCGTTCCAAAATTATGTAGAAATATGGATGAATTATTTATCTTATAGAAAGGTTATAATTGGTACGAATTTCAGCTTAATCGGCGAAAAAGTTTTGAAATGGTTTAGTGCTAAAAGGTCAAAAGTCGATATTTTCAAAATGGCGGCAGATGTCAAAACGAAATAAATAGAAAATGCTTGTACAAAAAATAGGTATAATTGGTGTAAATTTCAGCGCAGTTGGAAAATATTGCGGTTTTTTGCGCTTTTTGCGCTTTTTTTGATTTATGTAGTATGAACTCTCAAAAGTGTGGTTAATGGCATCACAAATTTAAATGCGAGTACAATGTTAAATGTATATGGAAAGCCTTACACATAAAGATCGAAAGAGATAGGGATGACCAAGGGAACTACGAATACAGAAATTGAGGAGGGAATTTGCGCCAAAAAGGATTTGAAGTCCTGCTGCTATCTTCAGGGATAGTATAGTAGTAGAAGTAATTTAGTACTTCCTACTAGAATGGGTAGGACGAACCACTTGTTCGAACCTTTCAATTAGGCCATCACTTACGCCCCGTGGTGGAGAGTTCCAGCTACTTCACACATCATACATTTGTACATTTTACCACCAAACCGAGTATGGTTTGGTCATTAGTAAGCTATTTAAGCGTGCGTCAAAGCGTGGGGAAAGAGTGCCCCATAGGGGGCCCTCACCCTGCTCCGTCCTCGAACCATAGATACAAATAACTTTATCATGACACGGATCGGACCCACATCAAAGAGTAGAGGAAGAGTGCCCCATAGGGGATGTCCTTCGCCCTGCACCGTCCACGATTCATTGATGCAATTCAGAGGATGGCACGGGATCAAACCCACGAGCCACGAACTCGAGTTGCCTCGACTCATTGATAGCTGAGCGAGCGCCATAAGACGCTCGGCCACCCTGGCTCTCTTCAGGGATATTAAGTATCACAGTGTTAACTCGCGCAGCAAGAAAACACACGTTAATGTGAATTAACACACGTTTTATCTTATTGCTGCTTCAAAACAAAGCACCACGCTGCTCAACACCCCTAAAGTTGATTTCAGAAGTGGAAGCGTACTTCAAATTCTTCGAATGATGCAGATTGTTTGTAAAGATGTTTGTTCCTCGAGACAACTCACGCTTATCATCCTTGATTACAAGGGAATTGTAGGTTATGGTTAGAGTAAAAAAATTGTTATGCATAATAACACCTACTTATCAATAAATACTTTTTAATTTCATGTGTAATAAAATGTTTAGACATGTTAAAGATGCTAATGCTGGAACTGCGAGAGATGTTTTTATTTTTATTTTTTGTTAAATAATTATATTTGATTATGTCTAAGAGAAGCGTACAGAGAGGATTATTGATTTGGGATTCAGGAGCTCCCCTGGATCTATGTTGTAAGCCAGCAGTATTCAATGTGACCAGAATCAACAGGTAGTATAATATCTGACGCCGGGTATACCGCACTCATCCCTGCGAGATGTCTAGTTTAATATGCATATGCGTAATAATATGCATCCATATTCTCCCCTTCAATCCATCCACAATGTGTAATTAATACCACAATCCCTTGTTTGCATTTAAACCAATCCAATGCTATTATTGCTTCGTGTTTAGCTTGAAATGAATCAATAATCTATTGATATTGTACAAACTAATTCCCATTCTAATCAATAAATGTTGAATTTTTAATTAAATTAAGTTATTTCGAAAAGATTGGTGTGGAATTTTACACCTCCAGAATAGAATAACTAAACTGCAGTTGACTTAAATTGTTCTGAAGTCTGTATAGGTTTTACTGCAAGACCATATTTTAAAGGATGCGAAAGAAATATGATTAACCCTAAAACGCTATCCTTATATTACCAGCGCTTAACGTATTGTTTACTTACACCTGGTGAAAATCATGAATCTAAATTGCTCTTTAGCAATTCCTTTTTTTATAATTATTTATATTTTTTTTAGTGTTTATTTATTTTTTAATTATAAATCGGAAATACTTTATGTTATTTAAATAATAATCACAACATATAGCATTCCTGATTACGTGGAAGATTTCTATTTTAATGTCTCAGAAAATGAAACATCTCAATATTTGACGTTTTGTTTGGATTTGAATCATTCTAGAATCTAGGTTTGAGTAGAAGACCCTACTATAAATGGTATGATTGTAGCATCGCGATGCTCGGCATCGCGATGACGGTTCAACATTCCTAAAGATCTCTCCAGTAATAAAAAACGACAAACTTCTAATTCTACAAGAACAAGAATCGAAGAAAGATATACGACTCGTTGCAGTGGCACTGAAGATGACTACTAGTGACCATCACCACAAGTAGTCATCTTCGGATTCCAACCTGTGTCTCAACCCTTGCACTCAGGGGTGCCCAAAGGGGGGATTCATGGCGCAAAGTGCGNGACCATCACCACAAGTAGTCATCTTCGGATTCCAACCTGTGTCTCAACCCTTGCACTGATACTTTCTCTTAAGAATTACGACTTGTCTCACCGGCACTGAAGATGACTACTAGTGAAGATTGCTAATAAAGATTACTAATGGCTTTGAGCCATTAGTAATCTTAACCAGTTTCGACCTTTTTATTGAACATCCGGTAACAATGAAAAGTCGTCGAAACCGATCTATAGGTATGTTTAACATTAGCTTGCGGTTTTTTTTAGAGTGCTATAATTAAACATGATAACAGCGATATAATTATACTTAATTAAGTTAATAGTATTGATTCAGATTTTATGGTATTTACTCATAGTGAAGGTAGATAAGTAAAGAAAAAACACTTTTACTTGATCAATAACTTATATTGTCAAACCATAAAGACATACATATTTAACATACTCTAGTTTAATATGCATATGCGTAATAATATGCATCCATATTCTCCCCTTCAATCCATCCACAATGTGTAATTAATACCACAATCCCTTGTTTGCATTTAAACCAATCCAATGCTATTATTGCTTCGTGTTTAGCTTGAAATGAATCAATAATCTATTGATATTGTACAAACTAATTCCCATTCTAATCAATAAATGTTGAATTTTTAATTAAATTAAGTTATTTCGAAAAGATTGGTGTGGAATTTTACACCTCCAGAATAGAATAACTAAACTGCAGTTGACTTAAATTGTTCTGAAGTCTGTATAGGTTTTACTGCAAGACCATATTTTAAAGGATGCGAAAGAAATATGATTAACCCTAAAACGCTATCCTTATATTACCAGCGCTTAACGTATTGTTTACTTACACCTGGTGAAAATCATGAATCTAAATTGCTCTTTAGCAATTCCTTTTTTTATAATTATTTATATTTTTTTTAGTGTTTATTTATTTTTTANTTACACTGATGATGACTGAATAAATCGAAACCGGTATGTAAGTTAAATATGTCTTTATGGTTTGACAATATAAAGTTATTGACCAAGTAAAAGTGTTTTTTTTTTACTTATCTACCTTCACTACACTGACGATGACTGAATAAGTCGAAACCGGTATGTATGTTAAATATGTCTTTATGGTTTGACAATATAAAGTTATTGATCAAGTAAAAGGGTTTTTTCTTTACTTATCTACCTTCACTATACTTAATTACATTAGTCATTAACTAATCGCGAAACGATCAAGTTATAAATACACTGAAGTGTTAAAGGACTCTTTCTATATAGTCTATCATACAACCTTTTTTTTTTAAATGGCTAACAGAATATTCCACGTTTTAAAGTGGACCCTGAATAGGATGTTTAATGCAAAAGCATTAACATTTTTATAACGAACATGCTATAAAATGGATAAAGTGCAAATGTGTCGCTCAATTTTATGTTTTCCACTTTATTTACCAGTTAGTATCTATATACTTTCGTCTATTGCTGTGAGAGTATATAAAAAATCAGTCCGAGACAACTCAGACAAACTTTCTCATATACGAGTTCATAATTACTTAGCCCAGTGTTTTCCATTTATTAGTTTTCTTAGGTACCTACATTTAATTATTATCGAGCAATTGATCAAAATTCATCATAAAAATAAGTTCTCCTCGGCGGTGAATCGAATCTGAACTCTCTCTGTCTGCGTATAAAGCTCAAGCGTGTAAACCAGCCTCTGGTTTAGGCTCTGCGCGTCTGACAGAGACATTTTTTATAACCACTTTTTTGGACCCAGGGGACCTCAAAACATGTAAATCCATCAAAATCTTCAAATCGAATTTTCGTACCATCATAATACTTTCTCTTTACATGAGAAAGTAAAAAAATGTGATGATTACTTGAAAACTCAAAATTATTTATGCAATCGAGTAGTGTCCCGACGACGCACTCACCTCGAAATGATTTGTTATTGCTAAGCTAAGGCAACCACATTTATTCCAATAAATGTTTTTTTTTGATTTTTTGGTCTTCAAATAGATATAATAACTTAACCACGGAAACGGCTTGTTATTATAATAAACATAATCTTGAAAATTGTCAATTTTAAACAAAGACTTAATCATCAGCATTAAACTCCTGAAGAATATGTCCTTTTGAACACATGCTTAAGCATTTGCTAAAAAGTTGTCTCAAGAATAGTAATTTATCAGCAGGATCTAAATAGAATAGTTTCTGAGAAGCTGTATAGCTCCTACTCATAGCGCAATAGATCCTTTTAAAAAATAGAACCATTCAGTAGAAATTAAACTATACCTTTCGCAAAAATACCCAAAATATAATAGTGTTTAAATTACGGGCCGCACTCTGTTTGAATTGCAGGCATTACTCCGTTTGAATTGCGGGATCTACTCCGTTTGAATTGCGGGTCCTACTCCGTTTGAATTGCGGGCATCACTCCGTTTGAAATGCGGGCTGTACTCTGTTTGATATGCAGGCATCATCCGTTTGAATTGCGGGTCCTACTCCGTTTGAATTGCGGGCATCACTCCGTTTGAACTGTGGGCCCTACTCCGTTTGAAATGTGGGCTGTGGGCAGTACTCTGTTTAAAATGCGGGCTATACTCCGTTTTAAATGCTAGCATCACTCCGTTTGAATTGCAGGTCCTACTCCGTTTGAAATGTGGAGCGTACTCTGTTTGAAATGTGGGCCGTACTTTGTTTGAAATGTGGGCATCACTCCGTTTGAAATGTGGGCCGTGGGCCGTACTCTGTTTGAAATGTGGGTCATTCTCTGTTTAAATTACGGGCATCACTCCGTTTGAACTGTGGGCCCTACTCCGTTTGAAATGTGGGCTGTGGGCAGTACTCTGTTTAAAATGCGGGCTATACTCCGTTTTAAATGCTAGCATCACTCCGTTTGAATTGCAGGTCCTACTCCGTTTGAAATGTGGAGCGTACTCTGTTTGAAATGTGGGCCGTACTTTGTTTGAAATGTGGGCATCACTCCGTTTGAAATGTGGGCCGTGGGCCGTACTCTGTTTGAAATGTGGGTCATTCTCTGTTTAAATTACGGGCATCACTCCGTTTGAACTGTGGGCCCTACTCCGTTTGAAATGTGGGCTGTGGGCAGTACTCTGTTTAAAATGCGGGCTATACTCCGTTTTAAATGCTAGCATCACTCCGTTTGAATTGCAGGTCCTACTCCGTTTGAAATGTGGAGCGTACTCTGTTTGAAATGTGGGCCGTACTTTGTTTGAAATGTGGGCATCACTCCGTTTGAAATGTGGGCCGTGGGCCGTACTCTGTTTGAAATGTGGGTCATTCTCTGTTTAAATTACGGGCATCACTCCGTTTGAACTGTGGGCCCTACTCCGTTTGAAATGTGGGCTGTGGGCAGTACTCTGTTTGAAATGCGGGCTATACTCCGTTTTAAATGCTAGCATCACTCCGTTTGAATTGCAGGCCGTACTCTGTTTGATTTGCGGACAGTAATTAAAATATCTTGGAAATCCTTAATTAATTTTTACATGAAGTTTTTTAAAATCAATTTGTATACCTATATATACTTAGGTTAGTATACTTGATAATTGTTTCTTTTCCGAAAGATATGTCGTTCAATAGACTACTTTTAGAGCGAATTAGGAAATAAGGAAACTTTTCTATTTGCTTGATGTTCGCAATATGATAAAATAATTGTTTCTGAAATTTTTTTTATGATTTTTCCTCTTCCGGTATTTGGTCAGAACCTTTAATATTGGCTCATTGATGTCAAATAGATAATTTAGCTTATCACGTTTTCAACCATTCAAAATAATTTATTATGTTTACAGTTTTTTAATTCGAAAACATATTTATCAATTTAAGTTTGTATAAAAAGATAAGGTTTGAAAGTTGTACCAGTTTTAGGAAAGGATGAATGTGCTTATAGAAAGGTTTTAATAAGATAATAAATTGCAAGCCCAATTAATTTAATCCAAGTGAAAAATTAATTTAGTCCATCTTCATTTCTCAAGTTATAAGTGAAATGATGATCTACAGCTTCAAATTTTCAATTTTGTACTGTTTGCGCTAACCTACTGTCTACTACCGTTTTACAGATTTCTATTAAATCAGGCGTTTTAAGGATGCCGACGAAGAAGGACTCAGGATCGAATATCGAATGGTAGAATCCGCAAGACGACAAGTATAAAAGATGTTAAAAAGTAGCGGTATACTCACATCCGAGAGGTTCATCAAGGGTGTAGAAGTTTTCCGTCACGGGCAGCTCGATTATTGTGAGGGGACAACAGAATACGTGTGCCAAAGGCCCCGAAAAACTCCGTACGACCTACGTAGGAGAGGAGGTCTTGCAGATCAATTTTCAAATTTAACCACGTTCAAAATGTCCGTCGTACGTGAGCCGAGAGGAGGGGGGAGTCGACATCGCACAAAACGCCGATTTTGGCGGATCCTTCGGACAGGGGGGTGGGGGTCGTTCTACCCACGGGTCCGAATCGGAGCCGGGGCGGGATAGATAAAGGACGGGAGGGGGGATCGCCGGATAAAAGAGCTGCGGAGAGAGTATTGTGATCCGCCGACATCCAATGGGACCGAAGCATTGTTGTGCCCGAGCCAATCACAAAGGGGTATTGTAGTCGGGGGCACGCCCACAATACCCCTTCCACAGGGTACCTGATGCGGCCTCGGCATCCCCTCTACTCCCTTCTCGCTACCCCGCACCCGCAGTCAGGGGGTATCTTCTGAGAATCCCCCCCCCGTACGAAGGCTAACAGCCACCCCCAGGCCTCACACCGAAATCTCACCCCTAACTCTCTTCATACATATTTGACGATTCTCATCCACTCGTACGTAGAATCCATCCCCGTATATGTATTCCCTTATATTAAAATACACCCTACATCTATCTCTACACCATAAAAAATACATGTTACTATAAACCTCTAATAACAATTAGAAAATTGTTGTAAACACAAAATGTACGGTTCTAACCAATGGTTTATTATTAAAAGGAGTAAAAGAGCTCGGTTAAATGTATTTCTTATAGTTTTCGTTAACCAAAAATGTTTAATTATCGCAGTCATCAAAGCCTCTTATTTTTAGTTGTAAATTGATTACATAACTCATCATAGAAGCTACAGGACTCCGATTTAAACCGACGCACTTTTACCCTATACTAGTTTCAAAGCGAGTAGTAAACATAAACTAAATCCATAGGAGCGATAAGAGCAATTTTGATATCGATAGATTGTAGATGTGAAATTAAAAAGGGTAAAAAAAAATTGGAAAGGGTAAAAACCTGTGGCTACTTAAAACGGGATGTCAAACTTTCAATAATTGTTATAAATCCCCCCGCTATTTTATATTATAATTCGATAATATCCTTAAAATTTGCTTATAACAAGTGAGATCAAGTCTCCAAGGGAGAAGTTCGGCCCTTAGCTTCTCCTGCATGAATAAAACACCAATAGATTATTTAAGTCTATTAGATTTTATTGATATGTATATTAAAATTAATAGCGGCATACTTTTTCTATACTAAAGGATGATTTGAATTGCATCATTAGACAAAGGACTTATCATTTATGTTAAGAATCTAGACTTAGTTTAATGTCTTGTTGAAATACAATAAGACGTTCAGTAATGGCCAATATAAGACATACATAATGGCCATAAGACATACAGTAATGGCCAACATCTTTCGTCAAAACAGGTAAACTTCATAATCGGCTTATAAAATGACAAGTGAAGTCTAATGGGCTAGTTGTGGTATCTAATCAACAATGGTAAAGTTTTATTTATCAATCGGACATCTGATTGATCAACTCCTATCTTTCTGATAGTGCTAAAATTACTAAATTTTGAAGATCATAACTCAAAACATAGTATAGTAAGACATTTTATGTCCTGTATCGTCACTGAAACTGCAAATTGTCTTATGTCAAAAAATCGTATTTCTTATTATTGTTTAAAAATGTTGCATTTTTTTATCCTCACTTGCTGGTAAATTATCGTAAGTCATCAGCTGTTCAAACAAGAGATATAATAAAATATCAATTAGTTGTATGCTTTTTAAACTGTAAATTATCGTATGTTGTGATTTATCCTTAGCGCAATATTAGCTCTCATCAGGAAGATATATTACAACTTGTTTTTAATGTTACATGACCCAAATAAGTGTAACTTTTGTTTTCTTTATACCCTTTTTTAAAAATAATACGAATAAAAACTAATTTTAAAAATGTCGTGAGTATTTTAATTACCAAAAAATTTAAACGCAAAAGGTTCTATGTTTAACCCTGACTTACTAACACTGTCTAATAGTCCATTATTTCTAACAGTACGCCTCTGAGACGTGTATTAAAATTAGACCAACTTATACATGTTTAAGATATAAATGCTGATAAAATCATAAACTTGAAACATTTCTTTATCTAATAAGATTATTAAAATGGGAGAAAATAATGATTAAACTGACCCTTTGACCAGAAAAGAGCAGGCCAAAATATACATTTTACATTTTTCCTCACTAGCACCTTCTGCATTTAAATCTGAAATTATAATATGATAGTCTAATGAATATATATAAAAAAGTTCACCTTTTTATAAATATGGCTATATATTATAATATTGTAATAATCAAATTATAGGAACAATTAATGGCAACAAGCTCGATAAGGTTAGGCTCGATAGGGCACCTGAGGCACATTAGACTAAAAGAAATAGTAAATTACTAACATATAAAAGCACAGCAAAGACCCGACTTTGACGCGATCTGAAGGTTAATTAAACAGAGATAGTATACCTAGAAGGACTAATCGCTGGCCCGTTTGCCCATCGAGAGCTATCAACTAAAATCAGCATGTACGCCTCAGAGATGTAGTGTTAGAAGTGCAGGGTTAAAAATCTTGACTAATCTTCGATTGCAAAGTGTTGTTTGTAGCTGAATTTATTACAATATTTAATCCAATGCTTAAGTTGTTAAGCCATGATATAATGAATACTAAATAAAGAATATTAAACATGGTAGGTATAATAATTTTATCATATTATTGAAAGAAAATATACACTTTTTTGCTCTCCTGAAAAATGCCCCATTTGACATACGACAATTTGCAGTTTGAGTGAATGAATGCATAATGTAGTATGATGGGCAATTTGTTCAATATATTATATTGAATAAATTGCCTATAATACTTGTACAATATTTATGGATTACAGCATTTAAAACATACTAAATTTAAGGAACTTTTGATGTTAGAACACTCATGGTTGGTACTGCTCTGATTAATAAATTTGTTATCTCTAAAACTTTAACTTCTATTTCAGCTACCCTACAGAATATTAGATCTTCAATTCCAGTTATACATCCCTTATAATCTGTTATTATGCTTAAACACTTTGAACGAAAGCTCTGATTTATAATTGCTCATCTTAAAACTCCGATTTATTCCAATCATAATTTGTAGAATTTAGATCATCCTCCACTAAACACGCAAATACAGCATTACTCTCCATCTTATAATAGTGATTTAGTTTATCAAAACTTTATAAGCAACATATGCACATTGTATATATATAATGCATAACATATAGTATACAGCATTATGTATATAACATATATAATATATTTTATAGCATATATTTATAATAAATGTTAAGGATTAAGGAATTAAATAAACTAAAACTACTATCTCATGAGTTTAGACCATTAAAATACCATGAGTGATTCAGTCTAATACAAAATTCAAATTTAATTCAATTTTTGACCAAAAAGCAACGCTTGCGAACAAAATAATTCCAAAGGGTTTCGGTTAGGATCAATTAATCACAGTTGTTAATCATCGGTGTAATAGATCATCAAAAGGTAATTGGAGTTAGTCAGAATCCAATCTGTTCGGTATTAATAATAATAATCAGTTACTGATATAGTAAGAATAACCAACTAAAGCGAAATCGACTTGATTGCTTTTAATATTATAATCATCAGTGAGCTAAGCAAGCATCTGTTCACTAATAAGGACTCACAAAAGTGATCTCAGTTTCTGTATTATATTCCGAATATAATAATCAATTACTGATAAAGTAAGAATAGTTCACTAAAAATTAGTCGACTAATAAGGATCTACTAAAATGAGCTCAATGCCAGTATTAATAATAATAATAATCAGTTACTGATATAGTAAGAATAACTAACTAAAGCAAAATGGACTTGATTGTATTTAATATTGTAATCATCAGTGAGCTAAACATCAGTTAGTTCACTTATAAGGACTTACTAAAGTGATCTAAGTTTCAGTATTAATATATGATTACGTATGATTCCACAATATATATTGATTATCATATCAACCTAATACATTATCATGTGTCGCATCAGTTTACCTAATACATTATCAAGTGTCACGTCAGTTTACCTAATACATTATCACGTGTCACATTAATTCCTTGACACATTCAGTGTATATAGAACGTAAAATTGTGATTTCTATTCTTTCAAAGTATAATTATGATGATTTGGTAAGTAAAATTCAGTAGATTAATTTATCATGACGCTATATGGTTCCAGGTTCCAGGTGAAGACTACGTTGGAGCGGATATGAATTTGACGCTTCGCTTCCACAACTGGAAGTATGTATTATCAGTGTTACCCCCTAAGAGGATATCCACTAAAAATCTTAGACCGTCAACCGTGAAAAAAAGGATAAAAATTGTACAGCAGCAATTTATCCGATAGTCAGTTAAACTACATTATCAACTAACTAGATTGTCAGATTACTTCGCATTAATGTTAGATTTGTCAAAATCCTTAAAAATGCTGTCAGTATTGAAAGGAAACGTTGGATTTGACATTGCTCAAGACGTGATCTGCGCCTGACAACATAGAATATCATGCTACTTAGTAGGAAATAGTTAAATTGATTACAGGGAATAACGTTTTATGCGCAAAAACTAAGTCACTACATATTTTAATAATACGATTCTTCAGCTAATAACAATATTTTCTAAGAATACTCAAACTTTATATTTCATATCAATATACATAGGTATATATATATATATATATCACGTGTCACATT
>KZ651341.1:188087-206131 GCA_001010745.2 Gerris buenoi
TTTTTTTTTTTTTTTTTTTTTTTTTTTTTTTTTTTTTTTTTTTTTTTTTTTTTTTTTTTTTTTTTTTTTTTTTTTTTTTTTTTGTAATATATAAACTATTTCATTCGATTAAAAACATAAGAATGAAATTGCACTGTAAGTATAAAATAAAATGATAACAAACCAAGTAATTTAAAAAAAATAAAATAATAAAAAAAAAAACAAAAAAAAAACGCCAAAGTGTTAAAAAACATTGCTTACAGTGCAGTCTCCGTTGAATCAATGTACGAAGTGATACAGAATAATTGAAAGTATTGTAGCATTTAAAAACGGGTGGAATATTTCCAAACAAATATTTAATTCGCATGCTAAATAGAACTAAAAAAAGCACAAGATATCATCTTTGTCTTAAAAACATTTTTTTTTTTAAAAAGATAAAATTAAATATCTAACAAAATTAGGAACTAGCTAGTGTTCCTAGTATAATGTATGTTAGTGAGTTTTTTGTCCTACAAATTCAATACTTACAAACAAAATGTCATATATTACATTGCGTCATTGTAAGGCGTTTTAGTTAATAGACCACTTATTCATTTTATGGAATGAATAGGACCTTTCTTTTCACACATTCGTTATAAGTTATAAGGTTTTAAAATAAATAAATAAAATAAAATGTTATTTCTCCCCCATTGTATGGAACACTCGATACATTGACGAATTTACGATTCTTTTTTTCGATACATAAGCACTTAATACACAATGTATTTTGTTTATTGGAGTCGAATATAAAGGCAACATTGTATCTTTTTTTCCAATGTTGACTATTGTGTTTTTTGATGATACTTATGTTCTTACCACGAATATTTTTTTTGGGTTCTACTAAATTATCTAAAAGTGGCTATATTGTAAGTCCACTTTGAAGAGAATATTTTTTCTTCTTTTTCAAACACACTCTCACACATTTATATATATTTCGGTCTCTTTTCCATTTTTTTTTGTCTTCAGAGCCAATAAATCCCTATGGAAGGGATTTTTTTTTAAAGGGTCGGGTATTGGTTTTTTTTTCCTAACAACCAACAAGGATTCCATAAGGTTTCTCTTGAAGTAACCATTTCCAAAGTAAGGGAGTGGGGACACTATAAATTACTTCTAGATGACTTTTTTTCTTCTACGAGTGGTTTCTTTTCTGTGGATTCTTTTTTTTATAATCTCCTTTTTTTGTGTGGGCAAGACGGTAAAACGAGAATGATGTAATGCGAAAGAAGATAATTTTTAAAAAAAATTCTTTGTTTTAAGTAAAAAAAAACTTTAAATTATTTGTGTCTAAGAGTTATTTTAGAAGGTATAAGATCGAAGTGTGTTACATTTTAAGGGTTCTTCTAGCCACATTTTATCATTAAATTTCCACTCCTTGTCCCTAAGGTATATAGGAAAAGTATTGTTTTCACACAAAAAAAAAACCGATTTTAACGAAGTTATCCGTTTTTAAAAAAGTTATCCGGGTGTTTTTTAAGACGATTTGAGTTTTTTGCTGGATGTCAGTCAGTCTGTCTGAGTGTCTGTCTGTCTGCCTGTCTATCTCTGTCAGGTATAACTCTACTAAAATCCGGTAAAAACTACTCTAAATCCGTCTTTAGATACAGTTGAGCTGCCCAGACCGTCATTAACAACTTGTGACTTAACCCATTTTGCTGAAAAAAAATTTAAAATTTGTAAAAAATCGAAAAATTTATCCGATTGCGCTGAAAGTTGCACAAATCATACCTATTTATAGGAAAAAAAAATCCTCTAAATTTTGTAATGATATCTGCGGCCATTTTGAAAATATCGACTTTTGACCTTTGAAAATTGAACGATAAATAATTTCTGAACTATTTCACCCAATTGAGATGAAATTCGTACCAATGATACCTTTCTATATAAGATAAAAATGGTATAGAATTGTAATCCTTCAAAATAATTTGATTTATCTTTTTAGTCTATTAAGCATATGTACTCCTTCACTCTCTATCTAATTTATGAGTAATTATACTGTTACTAATAAATAAAAAATAAAATAAAAATAAATAAATAATAATAATAAAATATTTAAGACGCAATAAATAGTGACTTTGAGGTAACCCGGATCAAACCTTCGTTCTTTTATTAGATTTAAGAAAAAATAATTATATTATTTTATAATTTACTAGCCGTTGAGCCCGTAGCTACGGGTATGTAATATTATATTTAGAAAAAAGTAAAATTAAGTAAATTAATTTAGATATCTCTATTTAGATAAGTTATTATATCAATTTGAAGACCAAAAAATTAAAAATAATTTAATTTTATTGGATAAATGTGGTTGCTTTAGCTCAGCAATAACAAATCATTTCGAGATGCGTCGTTGGGACACAACACGATTATATAAATAATTATTTTACTTTATACTTTTATATGCCATATGCAGTATTTTCCTAAGAGACCATTTGATTTTATATTGTTTTATTTCAATCACCACAATCTTCATTATTACAGCGGGAGTTTTGATTTACAATTATTTTTTGATATTTAGGATTGCAGAGTACGCTATACTTTCTAAATAAACTAAGTTAATATTTATTGTAAATATGATATTGTGATTGTGTTCTTCTCTTAGATACACTAATAGCAAAAAATTGTTTTATAATTAATATGAAATTGTGGTGACAATATTGCCGTGTCACTTTTTATTAACCTCTCTAGTCATAATTACGAAGTGGTACCACAAACTTTCAGCCCAAACAACCAAGTAAAATTCGTTCCTTGCAGTTTACAAGTTCTTAAGTGGTTTGGGTTATTAAATAAATAAAAGTTTGACTACCGATATATTTTGACCACTCCCAATGTGTCTCGAAGGTTAAAATACTTAATCTCTTATACAATAAGGTAAGTTAATTTCTAAATCTTAAAATTTATCGTCAAACTATATTATATACGTATTTTTAAGGTTATTTTGGACCATTTTCAGCTGGGGTTATCTTAATACTCTATTTAACACATACATACAAACACAAAACACATATTATAAGTATGTTTGCATATTCTAGAGTACTTTTGTATCATAGTAGAGATTAATTACAGTTGAAAGGAAAGTATAAAAGAATCGATGATGAAAGGCATAAGTATGAAGTAATGAAAAAATAATGTGTCAAGAATAAGAAGAATCATTTCTAGAAGTTATTGTTGAAGGATTTGTTTAGGATTATTTGTGGTTGGTTTTGGTGACCAGTTGTTCAGCGAGTGTAGAAAAGCGCTTATTGATTATTGTTGAAGTTGTCGAAGCGATTAGAGGCTCGCCCTCTTGACTTGGAAGCGTTCGAGATATAGGGGGGGAAACACATGGTTAATTGCCTGCCAGACCCGTACTATTGCTATTCCTTCCAACAATCACTAACAGTTAAACACTACTTACTAACAATAACAAATAAATATCCTATTATTGTAAAACATTAAACTTGTGGCCCCCATACACGGTCAAACTTTTTGAGCAAACATCATGTTTGTGCAAACATTTTGACCGTGTATGGGGCTGCTTAATGTTTGCGCAAACATGATGTTTAACTTGATTTTCACGACATCAGGTTTGCGCAAACATCTTGCTCAAAATGTTTGATCGTGTATGAGGGCCTTTACTATTTAAGATTCAATTATTTATATTAATTTACTATATTCCATAAAATTAGCTTATACTTAGTTAATTCCCGATTTGACAATTTCGTGCTAATTCATATGCTATGCTATTTGTTTCTATCATTATGCATCTTAATCAAGTAATTTCTTTACTTTATTTATATTTGAAATAGGTTATTGGTGTGTTGTTTGTCCATAGGGAAAACTAAAGAAGCCATATAGAAATCGTACTTAACTGAATCCTTAGAATGGGTTTGCGAAAGCGAGAGAATAGCTAAAAACTCAAAACTAATGTTCATCCACTTTCTTAAATAAACATTTCATTTAATCGCCTTGTTCAGTCGAATGACGTTTACAAGGTTCGGTGACAGGTACGCAACACAAATGCTAAAGTGAAGTTTAACAGAGAGACAAGAGCAGTGCAATAACAAAGGGGATATTGTATATCCACTGACTGGAATCACGCGGTAAATATTTATGCGTGTATCAGCAGGGTTATGGAAGAACGGGGTAGAGGGAGATCCATACAAGGGGAAATATGCGGGGGAGACCGAAATACGAGGGGATATATTTGAATGTGCCGCTTTTGTGGCGAGGAACGCCTTTGATCCGATGGGGTTCCACCCCGGCTCTGCTGATAGATTTGCAAAAGCCTCTGTTTACAATTGTCTGAACGAGCCGTGTTCTGTCGTGAATATGAAGCGTTATTATGGATGGAAGGATGGAGGGGGGCTATAACACACAAACATACGACCGGCAGCATAAGAGGATAGCGACATTCGCTTTGTTCATTTTGTTTCTGTCTCTCATATAAGAGGAGATCCCAAGTAATACCGTCTCTTTTTAGTTGCGACGGGACTAACCGACCAATAAATTAAAAACACACAAATCCCTAGCCTTCTCCCCGCACCGACAAAACATTCACAAAGAGATGTCTCTCCGAATGTAATACAGTGTAGTTCCATTAAAGCCCCCGTATAGCTGAGGTTTGAGGCCACCCTCCACGGTGAGGATTGTTTGCTTGCGGCTTGCCTCCCAGCCAACCCCGTACCAATTATTCCTTAATCCGTCGCCGCCGGAAACCGACGTGTAGGATTTGGGATTACACGCGGCCCTACCACTTCCCCACCTTCTTTCACCACCTCCGGTTCGAATAAACTCCAGTCGATAATCACTCGGTATTATGATAAAATAATGCGCCCTCAAATAATCCACGTACTTCGGTGAAACAACCGTGAAACACCTCACTATATCAACAACTACTTTATGCCTTCGATTTTGTTCAAAATTACATATTGCATTACTCGTTGCCCTTAACGATCGATTAAAGAAAAAACACAACACGTATTTACAAATGCATAGTTTTAACTGGAAAAATTCCCATGATGGGATCACATAATATAGTCATCAAATATGTACTAAAATTGAGTTTTAGCAAAACAGGGATTACCAGTGAACTATAACATCACTGATTGATGCACTTGAAAACTTCTATATCTCTCATCATCCCAGCTGCACCGAGTTTAGGCTTTCCCAAACATTTTAATCAAGGATAATAATTCGGTAGATTATTACCCAGTTGTATTTTTAGGGTTCATAGTAAAATAACTTGGATCCTTATACATTCCTCGCTTGTCTGCCTGTAATGCACCTGATCTCCAAATGTATACCCAACACAAATATTTGAAACTTAGCAGTTATGTTATGCGAAATACCCGAAATAAGCACACACTTTGCCAATTTATTACCTTTTCTTTTAAGCCCCGTTTACACGGTTAAAGTAAATTTGGACCAACCTGAGAAATTATGAGAACGTGCTGCGAAAAAATGACAAAGATGTGAGGTTGTACTACATAATGAGAAACTGGAAAATTCTAGAGGGTTAAACATTTCACACGATCTATCTTAACCTCTACTTAATAGTGTATCAAAGTCCCACTACTTGGACCGAGTATATACTTAAATCGTGTAAACCTTACTTCAAAGTTCCACAAGCACTTGGACCAAGTGGATTTGATAAAAGTTACTTGGACCAAGTATGCTAGGATCGTGTAAAGTAAACCCTACCTACTTTATGTCTTAAAGAAGAGATAGTGACCATTTCGACAAGGATATTCTAAAAGTATCTACAAAACAATATTGCTAATGTATAATAACCCAAAATATATTTACCTACTTACTAAAGATATAATAATTATAATATTCGTTTAATTACAATTCAAACAGTATAATTGTGTCTCGGTATTCATTTATCTAGCGGTGAAATATCAATGTATATCTTAATGAAAATTGCACAACAATCCGGTAATTATCCGCATTGTTGAATTATTGTTTGAACAACCTACCTACATAGTTTATATATACATATAGATACACAAATAATAAATATTGTTCGGTTTCTATCTGTTTTGGAATGTGTCGACAGGATAACAATATTTAATATTTAAGGGAATTAAACGGAATCAATAGAATAAAGATAACTGTGTCGAGGGAGGAAAGGGAGGGGGCTGCCTATTGACAAGGATAAAGAAAGAAGTTTAGTTGGGAGACGGGGGGTCCTAATTGGAAGGAAGGGACCGGGGTGGTGTAGCTAGAGGCTGAAGCCTGGAGGTGTAGCCTGTAGTAGGTGCCTCCATCACAGCACAATATAGCCTGTAATCACCTCTTACCTTCCCTATACATCACCTACCCTGCCTCTAATCATTTTATTCTCAATCACTATACATTATACAGAACAACCTTCAAAATTATACTTGTATTCTCCCAAGGACAATAGAGCTAAACAAAGCTACCGCCGGACCCGTACCTCGCTCCCTCCGATCCTCCTATATGAGCCGTACTCCTTCGTTTCCGACAAAGTCAATCACGAGACCGAGTTTACAGCCCTAAATTAATTTGCTTCTTCTGAATTACGTACGGTTTACGACAGAGAAATACCGAGAGAGGGAGTCGGACTTTCACTGTGGGGGCTCTGATAATTTGAAGGGTACGAGAAAAGCAAGTTCTACGATACGTTTTGTCCTATACGAGGACACTGAGGAGTCTGCTTTTCCGATAATTTTCTAAATACCGCAAGCTAAATTAATTTGCACGGGTAGTTTTACGATGAATTCATGTGGGGAGTACGGTAGGGTACCCTCGAGTCTGGACCCTTCCTTCAGCTTCGATGCTTTGCCGTTTCCATTTTATGCAAATATTATACTAAAAAAAAACAAGGAAGTAATTAATTTATATCTGACTTTTAGTTAGCAACTGTAAGAGGAATTCAACGGTAAATCACTTCATTTATCTTATGTATCCTAATTTGTAATCACCAATAAAATGCAGTAGTGATAATGTTTTTAAGATCCTCGACTGTGAAAGTCTATCCACTTGCGAAAACGAAGACTGTCAAGGTTTATCCAATAACCTCAAGGTATTTACCATTCCATTCATTTAAGTTTTTTTTTGTTATTTTAAATTAATAACTGATTTTATTTCTTTTTAAATTGTTTTATAATCTAATGTCTCCTTAATTATTACCTTAAGTTTAAGTCTGTTACTTTGTTTTTTAGATTATCTGAAGAAGGCTGCTTTAGAACAGCCGAAACCGGTCAATTGTTTATTACAAAATTATTATTTGTGTGAAGACGTTGTTTGGTTACTAAACAAAACCTCTTTCAAGATGTTATCCAGTTTATTCTCAACATTGTTGACTATTAAACATGGTTTTATTAGTCGGCATGCAGACCTTGGCAGCTCATTGCTTATCATTCATACTTTGAAAGCTGGAGAGCAGGGTTCGATTCTCGACTCCGGCAAATAGCCCCACAGCGGTGTTCTTATTAGTCGACATGCAAGACCTTGGCAGCTCATTGCTTATCATTCATACTTTGAAAGCTGGAGAGCAGGGTTCGATTCTCGATCCGGCAAATAGACCCACAGCGGTGTTCATCCTGCATTGCCATATAAATGAGTAACTACGTAAGAAAAGTTGGGTCTACGTGGTGACAAATGGCAATTATAAAGGTTTATTTATACAGCTAATGAATTGAATTGAATTGACTGCACGTATTTGTATAAGCCCTTAAGCAAGCCAAAGCTCTCCTCGGGCTCTATTTCAGAATGTGTTAAGTGACCATTTTTTACTTTCTTATATAAAGAGAAAGTATTGAGATGGCGTGAAAATTCGATTTAGAGATTTTAATGGATTTACACATTGAGGTCCCCTGAGTCGAAAATTAGTTTTTAAAACATGTGTGTCTGTCTTCTATCTTTGCAGACGCGTGGACCCTAAACTACATTGAAATTTGGCATACATTTTCAGAAAAGTCATACCCTGAGGTAAAAACGTTATTCAGCGGGGGTAGTTTTATTATGGGCTTAATTTTATAATTAACAACAAAGTGAAATTTAGATCTCTATTTAGATAAGTTATTATATCTATTTGAAGACCAACAAATCAAACAAACATTTATTTTTTAATGGAATAAATGTGGCAGCCTTAGCTTAGCAATAGAAAATCATTTCGAGGTGAGTCGTCGCCGTCGGGACACTACTCTATTGAAATTAAAACGAGCAGTTAAGCCCGGATAAGATATGTCAGATTTCCTCTAACTCGACTTGGCAACAAAACCCTATGCTATGTGTATTATATAACCTATGATTAAATCTCTGAACTAGTAGAGTATTGCTTTAATTTCAATCACCGAATACGAATACTAAATAATATAATAAAACATAAACTAGGATAAACAATAGAAACAAACCAAAAAAATAAATAAATAAATAAAAATAATAATAATAAAAAATAATAAACTAACAAGTTACAATTCGATTAAAAAGATTCGTCAAATAACCTGTCAAAAAAAATAGTTCATACAAAATGTAAGCCTCTAAGAGTTCCACAATAGTTATTTATTTATAAAATACCGCAACATTACTTAAGTTACGCAAGAGATTATTAGTTTAGAAGTTATTTAGCTAGAATGCATGTAGCTAAATGTTTACGTGGTAGAAAAGACTGATAAAGTTTTATTTTTAATGAAAAAAAAATTCAATAAGCAAACTGAAAAAATATGTCACTTGCAGCTTACCAGATCTCATTTCGTCTAGACTTTATGTTAAAATCACTTTAAATTAAATTAAAATGTGCTTTACCTAAATAATGATTTCTTAAACGTTAAAATGGATTATGTCCATATAATACATATTATAATTTGTTATTATTATTCATATAGGCACTTCTGATTGAGAAATTGAGTTTGAGATCGTAGTATAAATGATTTTATCCTACTCGCCTATTTGAAGTTAAGGACTAACTCAGTAGTTGTATTCTTTAGCTTAAATATTTGCAAGAAGAATTAGGACTTTATCTTACTTGGCTATTCGAAGTTAAGGACTAACTCAGTAGTTGTATTCTTTAGCTTAAATATTTGCAAGAAGAATTCGGACTTTATCTTACTTGCCAATTCGATTCTAAGTAAAGATTCGAGGAATTTGTCTCTTATGCAGATCTTGAAAGTTACCGAGCTTTGAAAGTCGCTAAACTGCTATTTTAAGATTATTCCGAATAAGAAGGCTTGGAATGATCGGAGCATGATGTTTCCGATTTGAAAAGATAAAAAGTGGCGACTCTGAGAATAAGAGTGAACGACACATATATGACATTCAGGCACTGGAGAAACCGGTTCTCAGCTGCATTGAAAAACATTTCTCATCCTTTGTATTACCAAGTTCTTCTGGCCAAATCTATTATTGCTATTTTATAGTAAATGCCTTATTACTTTGGTGCGAAAATGTGCATTAGGACCTACAATATAGGTACAGATTTTTAGACATTTGATTAACTAAATATATACCATGATAAGGTGCATGAAGAATTCGCATGGATCATGAAACATTTTTAAGGGAAAAACTTTTAATCTACCTCAAGAACTTTCAAATTATATGTAAAATGCTCTAAAAGCATTACAATTTTTTTTAATACCCTCGCTTCCGCCATATTTGTTTTAAAAATGGCGGCAAGAAATTAGAACGTTTTAATAATTACATACTCTTCAAGAAACTATGTATAACATAATATCATGCTGATTAAAAACGTTTTGTTTAGTCGTCCGTATAATATTGGCCGTCATCTTGAATGTATTGAATTTGAATTTTCAAAAACCTAGATACACTTGAGTGCCGCATTTCGTTCAATTGTGCTAGTTTTGTACAACATATATCATTTGAAAAACAAACTTATGGAAGAAAGTCTCTAAAATTAAGGAGTTACTTATACGCTTGTTCAACAATAATACTTGCTTATATTAAAAAAAAATTGTAAGCTTATTATAAAACAAAACAAGATAGCAAATATTTTAGTAAAGGTTTTTAGTTGTACCTTTAGTACGACAACATCAGTGAATTTATAATGGAAGATATGAATAGTGAACATCAGTGAATTATAATGGAATATGTGAATATTGATCCATCAGTGAATTATAATGGAAGATATGAATAGTGAACCATCAGTGAATTATAATGGAAGATATGAATAGTGAACCATTAGTGAATTATAATGGAAGATATGAATAGTGAACCATTAGTGAATTATAATGGAAGATAATAAAATAGTAAAACAGATAGTAAATAGTAAAACAAGCTGTAAGTGAATGATTTAAATTGCTATTTTTTTAAACATACTTTATTGTGTTTTATTATTCACTATTAGTAAGTAGAATAAAATTACTGTATAGAAAAAAACTAATTAAGACTAAAACTACACTATATACTTATCATACTTGAATATTTCTCATTACAATTGAAAAATGAAATGACATGCTTATTCTATTATCATGTGACCCTTAGTTGGTTTAATCAAAACAATCGAGTTTTTGTTTTGTATTTTTCTCTCGAGTTAATTCTGGTCTCAAAGTAAAGCAGCGAACCCAACTTCATTATGATGAGTTCTTTTGTCGCTTCGAATTAAAACTACGACGCTGAACATTCGTCGTCTTCAAGGATGCTTCAAACTTTACGGTTTTAAGTGCTACTGACTTCAACCCTCGCTGGAGACCGCGGTTTTCATCAGAATAACTTATATTGTTAAGATAATTATGTTGGGTATAATGACAACAGAGATCTCTCAGTATTAAGAATGACCAAGTAAGTCAAAACTTACAAATAAATACCCACGAGTAAACTAATATCTGTATTCAAAACAACTTTTTTTAACACAGTATTAAAAAAAGATGTTTGTTGTATTTATTTTTTTCTTTGCTTCCCCAATATAGCAGGATTAGGACACTACATATCTGTATGATAAGTCACTTTACATATCTATGGATGTGACCATTAGTAGGGAGCACGTTAGATTACAGATCATCTAGAGTGATTATTGTCTGGTACTTAGCATAACTTCAAAGTATAGCTTAATATGATTATTTTACAAACAAATGTCGTAAAAAAAGTCACATAAATATTCATGTCATTAATTTGTATCAATAAGCGATAGACATTTAATTAATTTTATGAATATCAGTAAGTAATGGCCATTTAATTAATTATAACCGCAACTCAGAGTGTATTCATTTAAATGATTATATGTATATATGAATAAGTTACGGTAATTTAATTAATTGTATGTATATATCAGTAAGTAATGGCCATTTAATTAATTATAACAGCACTCACAGTGTAATTCATTTGAAAGATTAGATATATAAACCTGTTATTAGTAAATATAGTATAGAAATTGTTGTAGTGTAATACCCTTTTGTTTATTTACATTAAATTTTCTTGAAGTCTATTTTTGGTGTTAAGGGTACAAATAAAAACTAAGTATCAATATTCATTTGCGATATTTCAGGGCCAGTATCAAGCTAAAAATCATAATTTATTAACATTCAGTAATGACGTACGCTTTGATTTAGAAAGAAAAAAACTATGTAGATTAAGTTAAAATGTTTGTTTGTGATTAGTTAGGCTATGTTTTTTTTGTTTTTTTTTTTGTATGTTGTTACTAAGTGTCAATAATTTATGATTTTTAGCTTGATAATGCACCAAGTAGGGCTCAAATATGGCAAATGGATAAATAAACTTATTTTTTATTTATACCCTTTAGACCAAGAATAGACTTCAAGGAAATTTATAATTAAATTCTTCATATTGGCTAGATTTTTTTTAACCAACTATTTAGAGACGATAATTTTTTAGAATTACGACTTGCATGGCATATTATGTCTGGAGGACCTGTAAAATCAATTAATATTCGAGTATAATATTTGATTATTAATTAAAATAGGGAATGAGAGAAGCCAAGATATTTTAGACACTCCCTTCAGGAAAGTTTGACTATATACCAAAATATCTAGGTTATATCGAGTTAAGTAATACTCGTATATACTTGAAATTATTAAGTGTAAAATAAAGGTATAATCTATCTAGATAATATTTTTGAATATCGTAGCTTATAGAAAATAAAGAAATGTTTTACTGCTTACGATCGAAGTTCTACAAAGAAGACAGCTACGTCACCTACATGTGAAGCAACGCATTATGAGACCAACTAACTAACAGTTAAAAAATAAAAAATAAATAAATAAAGCAGGCCTAAGAACTTTTTAACTACTCTCTTTATAGTTTAGTCATATTGACGATGTAAGTGAATAGAATACATGGAATTTATTATGAATAACAAACAAAAGACAAAAGTCCATTTAGAAGTGAAAGAACTTACTTAGGGGTAAATCTCAAGACAAGGAATTTGCAGAGTATCGGGAGATAATTCAACACAAGTTTACCTCCTGTCGTAATGCATGAGTGGAAACCGTTCCTTTTAACTTGGCCTCACAAAATAAACTTTACACCACACAAAAAGACGAGTCGTGGAAAAGGGCGGAATCATTTTTCCAAAGCCCAAGCGGAACCGTCAGTCGTCGTACTCATTGAATCCTTCCGTGAATAAGGACTTGGTAAATACGTGTTCGGTGAACGTTGCGTACAGCCGACGATCAAGTCACGTAAGAAAATATGCGAACATGCATATGCATGAAGGAAAAAAGTCCGATCTATAGACGAGGTATCTAGGCCGTGGACCGATACTAAAGACCGCCTTCGAAAAGCGATATCGGAACGGCGTTCGGACCGGGAGTCGAAAAAAAGGCTGGAAGGATCCGCTGTGAGAGGGACCGGCCGGTACCCAACCTCCCGACTACTTCACCCCTTTTGTTTCGAAGTTTATCACGACCTCGGAACTCTTTAGGAACAAAGAAAAAGATAAAGAGACGAAACTTCTTTCAACGCGACGGTACGAGCACGACTCGAGCAAGAAACAAATACGCGTTTTCTCTTCTCTCCCCTGGGGAATCACTCGGCACAATAACCGAGTATAATAGTTGTGAGAGGCCATAGAGGTCTATTGACTGAAGAGCGGCCTGTCGGAGCGACAGAGTGGATCTTCCGTGAGGACGAACGAGCTTACTGTGTCGGCTCCAAGAATTCCAGTTTCCCTTGAGAACCTGGAGTGCTTCTTATTAATTATTTGGAAAGGAATCTCTTTCTTACAATACCTCATTTAATCGTTTAATTAGTTTACGTTTGCCATAGTCTAAAGTACAATTATTATGTATTTGTCAATTTAATATTCAAGTTTATCATGTTATTGTCTTTAAAATGTGTTTTACTACATAATTGTTATTTATAGCTCAATATTCATGTTGGCCTAAAATTATTCATAATGTTTCTTTATATGCCTAAGAAGCTATACGTTATAGTATGTATTCTGGCATATACGCATAAAATATAATCTGCAATATCGATTGACTCTGATTTACGATTTGAAATTAATTAATGATTATCTCTTTTACCTACGAGGGAATCGATTCGAATATCGACAAAGAGTTTTTTTTTTTTAAAGTAGGAAAATAAATTTATGTACTCAAAAGAAATCTGTAATGATAATTTGACTTTTAAATGATTAAAAATCGCCGTTACGTCAGACGAAAGCCAAGTATCTTCCGGTATAAAACCACCGTACTTGTTAGTATTCCGTGAAAATACGTTTAAAATTGGTTCAAAGGAATTCATTGTTTGCTATAAAAAGAAGTTTGTAGAATGGATAGAGAGGGTAGGAGGGGGGAAAAGAGTAAAGGATCCCGGAATAAAGGTAAAGGTAAGGAAGAAAGGAATAAAATATTCTTGAGTAAATCGGCTCAACCTCTATCTCGTATTCCCAAGGGGTAGGGGGAGTAGAAGGCCTCGCTACCCCAAGAAAAAAATCGGTAATTTAAATGGAACTTGCAGGGATCCCTTGGATATTTAATCAGTGTAAGTCGTTTTTTGTATAATGGAAGGAGAGTATAAAGTGAACTCCGGTAAAGAAGGGTGGACAAAGGTTCGTTTGCTATGTTTCTCATTTATTAAGCTACTATGTCGAGGGGAAGGCCGTGTCCTTTTTCGCTCTTATTTATTAAACAGGGTCCGGGCAAGGAGCTCCCGCCTCCGGGGCAAGAATAAAAAAATCTTTTCATCCAGACAAGCGTCAGACCAGTGGTCAAGCAAAATTTACCTTGCCTTGTAAATCGCAGCGTAATCGTAGCCGCAATCAAAATGAGCTTGTATTGTTTGATATTATTAGTACATTTTAATGCGGTGTACTTGTAAAAGGAAATGGGTACTTCTTTAGATTGTTACTCCTCTATGATTTTTTCGAATATAAACGACTTTGACTAAATAACTATTAGGACAAAGGGATGCTTAGTCCAATATACTTTGGGACAAAGGAATATCAAACTTCTGTTCTTATAAGGGGAGTAACAGTCTAAAGAAGAACATTCCTTACACCTTTTTTATAGTGTTACTCCCCTCTATATTATTTATAAGGGGAGTTACAATCTAAGAAAGTGTTAGGAAATAAATAAATCACGTGATATCCGATGCCTTTGTTCGGATTTGTTATGCTCCATGATATACGTGTCATAGGGAATGATTATTATGATGTGTCTCTTTAACAAGAGAGTTGTCAATTTATTTTTAAGTTACAGTATAGTACCGAAATTCACTATCATTAAATTTAAAGTTTTTTTAAATAGTAAAAAAGGGGGAAACTTAAGTGAAATTTAAAGTTCTCAGGCAAGGTCTTCATCGGAAGATACAAGAATCTGACTGTGGATATCTACGCTAAAGAACAAACTGTAGTAATAACAAGGTATCAATAATCAAAATGAAGTTTATTCTTTGCTGTTTATTTGAGATTATAATAAGAATGAGAAACAAAATCAACAGTTAAACAAACAAACAATGACTAAAACACACGCGAATCGAAAGAAAATTAAAGACAGATAGAATCCTGAATAAAAAGAGTAGATTATTTGCTCGTTGGGCATTTGATTGAAACCAGGATAAAATATATTCATAAAGTAGAAAAGATTATCTTTCACAGGAATCTATTCGATAGAAGTATCTGAACGATGACTTGAGAATCTAACAGTATCCTAAGTTCCCACATTCACTGCCAGTTTCAACTTGTGATTGGTTACGAAGATAACAAAGAATACACGATGATCCGATACCTGCTTATTTTTTAACACATCAACAAAGAAGAAGAAAAATAAACAAAATCTCGTATTAGTGCCGATCGTTCGATAACAAATATCATCTACACATATTATTACTTGTTTTGATAATAATTATAATATTTTAATTGTATCGAATTTCTTCTGATGAAACCTTTTTAATGTTGAAATAAACATACCTGTGTTAAGCAGAAATAAATACATTTTTAACATTGATGTTTTTCTTATTATTTTATTTAAATAAAGCTTAGTTAACTCGATAATAGATCGAATGCTGCGTTTTGTAAAAATCAAATAGCTAAATTTACAAATATGGCAAGTTATTTAAAGAAATTTGAAAAAGATATAAGATAAAAGATAGCTAATAAATAAGATAAATCAAGGTACCTATATCAGAATTGGGTTTTTAATGTTAATGTAGAAGTTACTCTCTAAGCACAAGTTTACCTCAGAGTCAAAGGAAAATGTCTGTGCTTTATTTAAGTTTCCTGGCAAAATACTGGAAAGGACTTTAGTAAATTAATTTTCAAAGCACAAGGAATTTTTAATACACAAGATTTATTAAACATTTCGACAATTCTGTGTTTAAATGAAGTTGACGCGTTCCACGTAAAAGTTACTTCAAAAGATTTGTTTTTATTTGTGTGTTATCAAAGTTTTTGGCCGGGGACGTAAAATAAAGGGACGGGGGGAAAGCGAACAATGAATTAAGTCCGAACTCCGACGACTATATTTACATACTAGATAGGACACTTACGTCGGCTACTTGAACCCTTGAATATATAGGAATAAATTTTAATAGGAAAAGGGCCTTTCTAGCGGGAGGGTAGTAAAGGATGAGAAAGGGCGAGCCTACACAAATTCCACATTAATCCCTTCAGAGCCCACAAAGGGTCCGGACCCTACAAACCAGATTTACCATAATAATCAAGATATTATCATACATTCATAATAAGGGCTTAAAATATACAATATAAGCCCTTAGAAACAGACTTGAAATACGGTGCAGATTTTATCTGTGTTTCTGTTTTAATTTTGCGCAGCACATTCACTTTTAGAAGATATTATATTAATAACAGTAAGGGTATCTAAAAGTCGATTAAATTCAATCATAATCATACGTCTCTTTTGTAGTATACGATATGGACTGAAGAGGAATACAAAATAATTTTAAAAGTATGTGGATATTAGCATATAGCAAAATATAATAAACATCCAATAATGAAACATGCAGTTTACAAATTTCCGTGTATCTAAAAGCCTCTTTCTATCGAAGGAAAGGTTATTTCAAAATGAAAAATCTTAGACCCAATTTCGACTTGATTACTACCGAATAGAGAAACCCGAAGAAATAAAGTCCATACCCCTTTTCGACCTGTTTAACTAAATCATATTGTTTAGGAGATAATAGAGTGGATGTTATAACATTTTCTTGAGTCTTTTTGCTTGCAGATAAGATGCATAGAAATAAGGAGAAGTATCCATGCATGAGAAAATCCATGCCACCGTGCAAGAACTATTACAAGCAGAATAAACAACAAAATTGAACTTACGGAAGACTGTTGCTGACTAAGAAGCTGCTCGCGAACCATTTGCAGTTTTCGTATCATTTCGGTTAACCGTCTCTCTTTTTCGAGAATGCTGGCACCGGTGATATTCTGCAAGTTTAGAATCCCACTAGGATCCACTTCCCCATTGTCCAGTTCCTCTTCTCCCCTGAAAATTCAATAAACAAGACCAATCAGACACAAATATACCTCTACTATACCTCTTAAATATAAACATCCATTCATATTACTTATTATAAGATGTAATCGCAACTCGCTAAAAACATAGGTCTAAACACTGACACATTTGGTCTCAAGTTGGAATGTCAAAGAGGTGAGACATGTTTCACTCTAGAACTTAGGTCTAAACACCGACATATTTGGTGAGTTGTAATCCCAGAGAGGTGAGACATGTTTCACACTAAAACTTAGGTCTAAACACCGACATATCTGGTGAGTTGGAATCCCAGGGAGGTGGGACATTTTAACGCTGATGATGACATTGGGTAGATTCTCCGTCCTGCAATAACCTAATGATGTGTTGATCAGGACAAAAAAAGTTGGCTTTTAGTTCATGCGAAACTAAGTAAGTAACTAAAATAACCTAAACTCACACTATAGTCCAAGGATTTTTACTCCGTTTGTATGGATTTTAAACCTAGTTTGGATTTAAACCGAACGTATTTCGATGTGAAGTTTTCAAAACAGTTTGTAATGAAAATTTTTTTGAATATTTTAAAAACTATAAACTCCCAGACTAATTATAGTTAAGTCAGATTATTATATCTCCACTCATCATACTTACTGTGCGTGTCTCAATTCTGTTTTTAATTCAATCCCTGTTTTTCTATGCTATTTTTTTTTTTCAAACTGTTTCAATACAAAACCCCAAATTTTTGCTGTTGTTATCTTGAATTTGAAACGTTTCGAAATCACACCATAAAATGATTTAAGTTTCCATAAGTTGAATACCAATGCAGTTTTCAAATAGGATTTGAAACCCCATGGAAACTTAGTATTTATTCCCAAATGGAACTGTGTTAAACCTCTCAGAAATATATTAGATTAGCAAGTACCTACACCGTTATAAGTGTTATAATGAGAAAAAGTAAATTAATTCGGCAAATTTAAGTCAGCTAGCTTCATTAATAATAACAAAAAGCTAATTTAGTAAACTTCGACCATGGTAATGACGAGAACTTGTTAAAGGAGTTATAGATAGATTGGATGTTACTAGCATTATTCATTGCAGTGATATACAATATATGAATTACCTATAATAAACAATATTGAACTAATAAAATGTATTACCTGATGAGTTTTTTTTTTTTTT
>KZ651341.1:207731-227516 GCA_001010745.2 Gerris buenoi
TCCGTAGTAATAAAACTACCAAAAATTTAAAAATTGAATTTCTAATAGATGTACTAGGTACAGGTACTAATTGAGTACTTTACAATTATAAGCGTTAATTCTCGGTCTAGTTCTGTTGCCGTGAATATTTGGCTCTCTAGATTCGTAGAATAAGATTAAAAGCTTGGATTCTGGGAATATGTATCAGTGACGACAGGGAAAAATCATTCTCCCGTATAGCTCAGTTGGTAAGAGCACCTGTACGGTAAACAGAGGTCCCGTGGTTCGTGTCCCGGTGCGGGGGTCTATTTTTCTCTGTATGTCTCCCGTAGTTATTGATAATTGTAATTTGAATTATTTAAAATTTAATCTTTCGGTAGTTATTCTCGAAATTGTATAAATAGACATTATGTCTTATAATTTAATACGACAGTAAGAAAATAATAAATCGAATAATGGTAATCTACAATCTACATTGTAAATAACTGAACTGGCAATTTAATCTTTAATTACAAAGCGTTAAATGAATACAATTAAAATTACAAATAAACTAAATATAAAATAATAAACACGTCTTGCCAAAACAAAATTAATTAAAAACAAAAAAAAAACTTCTTTGAACAAATAAACCATCTATGATTTTATATTTATAATTATTACATCATGCATCCTTCATCACAATCAAAGAAGATCGGAATGTGAGAAAAAAACGTCTCTATTATTCTCCAAAGAGACGAAATCAAAAAAATAATAAATAAATAATTATCAGTCGGAGTCTCTCTCTCAATTATCTGGCGGATGGTTATTGAGTTTTTGTCTAAAACATCTATTATTTAAAAAGATAATGAGTTCGAGGAGCATTGATATCATTCTTATGAATCGAACCCAATAGATAAAGATGAGACAGAGTAAAAAAAGAGATATTCCAAGAATAGAAATACACTGTAGTCAATTACTATTCATATGGCAGATATCCATTTTAGGATGACAAGCAAGAATCCTCAGTGAGTAATTAATTGTCAGTAATATTGTCAAAATAATGGCTGGTATTGAAATATGGCCTGACTTTATTGTAACTCAATCGCATAATGCAATAAGGCTTTATAATAACAAAGGATTTAACTAACCTATATTGATTTCGAGTAGCATGGTATTAAGCAATACACTGAGCTAAATGAAAAGTTAAGCACTTAGTTCTGGAGATAATTCCACTACTGGAAGTATCGGCAAGGATGTTGAGAATCATGCGGTATTAACTCGAAGCAAAAAACTGAACTAACTTAACTGTATAGTTTAACACTTAGTGCTAGAGATGCTTCCACTACTAAAAGCTTCGCCAAGAATTTTGAGTATAATAGCATTAACTTGAAGCAACAAACTGATCTAACTGTACAGTTCAACACTTAGTGCTAGAGATGCTTCCACTACTAAAAGCATCGCCAAGAACGTTAAGTATAATAGCATTAACTTGAAGCAACAAACTGATCTAACTGTATAGTTCAACAATTAGTGCAAGAGATGCTTCCACTACTAAAAGCATCGCCAGGAATATTGAGTATAATAGCATTAACTTGAAGCAACAAACTGAACTAACAGTTCAAGAGTTAGTTAAGTAGCAGTTAGAGTAGTTTCTTAGACGAAGCAACAAGCTGAACTAACAGTTCAACAGTTAGAGCAGTTTCTTAGACGAAGCAACAAGCTGAAATAACAGTGTTTAGTTCAACACTTAATGCTAGAGATGCTGCCACTACTAACAGGATTGCCAAGAATAATGAGTATAATAGCATTAACTTAAAGCAAAAAACTGAACTAACGGTTCATTAGTTTGTTAAATACAGCATTTAGAGCAGCTAGAGCTGTTCAACAGTCAATCAGGAAATAAGAATATCGAAGTAATATTTAATCCGAATAAGAACTGATGTTATATTTAAGAAAAATCAATGAATAGTGTAACGGGCCGTATGATTGGTGATAGGTTGTGATTTAAATAATAAGATACGTGATTGACTGATTCACTATATTTGATACTGACTCTAAGAAGGCCGGACACAGAGTGAACTCCGGTCGGCTCCGTGAGCAGGTCACCCGTTGGGGGCTATGAACCCCCGCGTCAGCACTTCCTCCTAGACCGGTACAATAGCATTAAATCCGAGTAAATTAGATTTAAAATAGTTATCTAGGAAAAGGTACAGGTTTTTAATTTAAAATAGTTTTTTAGCAAAAGGTACAGCTTTTTAAAAAACCTGTATACTGCAATGAATATAAAAACCGAGATAAAGAAACAACCGTTCTTAGGCGGGGCATGTAGACAGGTGCATATCCTTGCCTATTTAGTAATCCGGTACTGTTGATGTCGGATATTTCGCTGCCATTTCTTTTAACATCCCGATGCACCCAGTGGCGGCGGTAAGGTATTGGGCCCCCCCCCCCCCNTTTATTTATTTATTTTTTAAATACGGTTTATAAGACAAATGTAAGAATATGTGGAGTTTAGATTATAGCTCTTCGTCGTGAAGAGTAATATTTGATAAATATTTTACTAAGTTTAAGAAAAAAATACAGGTTTCAATCAATCTAATGCACGTTTGATACGATAAATAGTAAAATTTGGTAGTATTTTTTTTTTAAAGTAATCCAGATATTATTATAAAGGCACTTCTTTAGATTGTTTGTTGATCCTCTAATAAAAATAAACAGAATTATCTTCTTTAGACTGTTACTCCCCTTATAAAAACAGAAGTGAAATATTCTTTTGTCCCAAAATACATTGGACTAAACATCCCTTTTTCTCAATTTAGTCAAAGTCATTTATATTCCAAAAAAATCGTAGGTGAGTAAAAATTTTATGAAGTGCCTATATTTCTTTAATTGATTGCCATTACATATACCATATTTTGTTAAGTATGCGATTAACTATGATCTACCAACTTATACAAAGAAGTAGAGCATAAAAAAAACCTCTAATTTAATTTACGATTTCATTCACAAAAGAGATAGAGTTAATGGGAACAGTTTGTTAAATGTTTCAAGATTAAAGAAATATAGACTTGGTTCCTGCTAGTCTAATTAATCCTAAAGTTAAGTGATAATTTGGTTTGAGTAAATTCCACAAAATCTCAATCATGACAAATAAAAAAATTATTTTATTACTAATTTAATTTACAATTTCATTCACAAAAGAGGTAGAGTTAATGGGAACAATTTGTTAATAATTATTTCATAGTGTTTTAAAGGAATACAGACTGATTTCATCTGTATTCCCTAATTAATTTTCAAGTTAACTTCGAAATTTCGTTTGATTCGTAGAGCTTAGTTTAGTATTAAATTATACTTATCCGATCCGTGTATTATTTGTTTAAACGTTTATATTTAACGATTAAATAATTCAAATTACAATTATCAATAACTACGGGAGACATACATGTCATATATGTCTCCCGTAGTTATTGATAATTGTAATTTGAATTATTTAAAATTTAATCTTTCGGTAGTAAGAAAACTACCAAAAACTTATAAATTGAATTTCTAATGGATGTTCTAGGTACAGGTACTTATTGAGTACTTTACAATTATAAGCGTTAATTCTCGGTCTAGTTCTGTTGCCGTGAATATTTGGCTCTCTAGATTCGTAGAATAAGATTAAAAGCTTGGATTCGGGAATATGTATCAGTTACGACAGAGAAGAATCCATCTCCCGTATAGCTCAGATGGTAAGAGCACCTGTACGGTAAACAGAGGTCCCGTGGTTCGATTCCCGGTGCGGGGGTGTATTTTTCTCTGTATGTCTCCCGTAGTTATTGATAATTGTAATTTGGATTATTTAAAATTTAATNGACATAGGGTGAAGGGGTCTGGAGTTCATTATAGCTTCTATTTCACTGAACAAGGTGGCAAGCTCTTCAAATGTTAAAGGGGTGTCTCCGGCAACTTTAGTGAGGAGGGACTTAGCAGTCTTGACACCGGCCTCCCATAATCCCCCAAAATGAGGACTGTGGGGTGGATTAAAGCTCCACTGGATGCCCATGGAAGATGATTCAATGTTAATTTGTTCTTGAGTAGTTTGCGAGTTGTGCCATTCAAACAAGTCTCTAAGTTGACGAGAAGCGCCGACGAAGTTGGTGCCACAGTCACTGAAAAGGTGAGACGGCCGTCCTCTTCTTGCAACAAACCTTTTTAGGCATGCCATGAAGGCATCCGTGCTCAGACTTGAAACTAGTTCAAGATGGACCGCCTTAATGACCATACAAATAAATATACATAGATATGCCTTGGAGACGGTTGATCTTCGGCCAGGTGAAAATTTAATCAAAAAAGGTCCAGCATAGTCCACTCCGACATTTTTAAATACTTGGCCTTCATCCAGACGCTCTTTAGGAAGATCGCCCATAGTAGGGGGTTTTAAATTTATTTGAGTAAATCGAAAACATTTTAGACATTTTCTGATTTGACCTCGAATTATGCGGCGTGATGGTAGGAGCCAATATTGGTTTCGAAGGATTGCTTCAAGGGTTGATGGTCCAACGTGTAAATAACTGCGATGAAAATAGTCGATGAGAAGTGATGAGAAGTGACTTCTACCTGGAATTAAAAGTGGATGTCGGTGACTGTATGGGATATTAGCTTTCCGGAGGCGTCCGCCCACCCTGACGAGACCATCCTCATCCACAAAAGGTGAGAGTTTCAGAATTTCTTTGTTTTGGCAGGTATTGGTGTAAATTTCTGGGTAAGTATTTCTTTGAATAACCTTTATGCATGTGTTGTTTGCATGACGAAATTCTTTAATTGTAATGGGGCCTTTGTCGATGGAACTGCCTTTAAGTTGCGAGATAAATCTAATCACATAGCAGGTGGAATTAATTAGCCTTTTATAAGAAGAAAAATTCTGCATCCAATTAAGGAAATCATTTGATGTTTCAACTTTTGTAAGTGTGCTAATAATGGGTGTTTGCTTGAGTTCTGGTAGAGTTTCATTTACTTCGAATGGATGCTTTGGCCACTGGGATGAAGAAAAGGCGAGCCATGATGGTCCATGCCACCATAGAGGGTGGTGTTCCAAAGAAATGGGCATTACACCTCTGGAGGCACAGTCGGCTGGGTTATCGACTGAGCTAACATGATGCCAATCTGTAGGAGAGGAGTGATTTAAAATTTCAGTTACACGATTGGCAACAAAAGTTTTGAGTTTGTTAGGTGGAAGTTTAAGCCAACTTAACACTATTGAGGAATCAGTGTAATAGCAACGTTCATCAAGTTTAATTTCGCGTAAGAACCCGATGGATTCGACAATTTTTACCAATAACAAAGCCGCACAAAGTTCCAGGCGGGGTATAGATATTGTTTTAATTGGCGAAAGTTTTGATTTGGCCTTTAGCAGAGCGATTTGATTAGAATGTGAGTTCGAGCACTTCAAATAAACGGCAGCTGCATAGCCAC
The DNA here is from genome assembly GCA_001010745.2 of Gerris buenoi. Classification (NCBI taxonomy): domain Eukaryota; kingdom Metazoa; phylum Arthropoda; class Insecta; order Hemiptera; family Gerridae; genus Gerris; species Gerris buenoi. Next base: position 213,144 of record KZ651341.1, read on the forward strand.
GTTCAGATGCATCTGCAAAGGCGACTAGCTTGAAGGATGTAGTTTCAGGCATGATACAATAACGAGGAATGCGGATTTTGCTGAAGCAAGCAAGTTGTGATATATAGTCTTCCCATTGCATTAGTATATCTTCGAGGGGTGATTATGATCATCCTGTGATTATGACTGCCAAATAATTTGTAATATAAGTTTTGCTCGAAAAAAAAAACTGGGGTCAGGTATCCTAAAGGACCATATAAGCTTGCGATCACTGATAGGATTCCTCGTTTTGCGATTGGACCCTTGTGTGGTATAGTCTGGTAAAATAAGACATCTTTGCTTGGGTCCCATTGAAGGCCCAGGACTTTGACCGATAAATCATCAGAAGGCATTAAGCTGATAAGAGATTGAAGACTATCCTTGCTTTCATTAGGTTGTAAACTTGGGTAATTTGTAGCCCATTTTGATCATTCAAAATCACCTTTGCAAGGAGTATAACTAGTTCGGCCTAGTGGCGGCGGTAAGATATTGGGAGCCCCCCCACCCCCGCAAACTTTTAGAGGGGGCCCCTCTATTTCCCTTCCAGGAGCTCCCAGGGGCCTCCAGATTCCCGGGACCCCCCGCGCCATGGGCCCTGCGGGCCCGTTATCGCCGCCACTGGATGCACCTTACCCCTGAAGATACATACTTCCACTACTGAGAGCAACAATAAGATAGACTCAATTTATCTCGTTGTTGCTTCGGGTGAACACCACGATGAACCACAACCCTGAAGATACATATTTCTACTACCGAAAGAAACAGGAAGATAGACTGTCTGTTTATCTTGTTGCTTTAGGTGAAATCCACGATGAACCACACCCCTGAAGATACGTCCACTACTGAAATCAACAGGAAGATAGACTGTTAATTTATCTCGTTGTTGCTTCGGGTGAACAACACGATGAACCACAACCCTGAAGATACATATTTCTACTACCGAAAGAAACAGGAAGATAGACTGTCAGTTTATCTTGTTGCTTTGGGTAAACTCCACGATGTACCACACCCCTGAAGATAGGTATTTTCACTACTGAAAGCAACAGTAAGAGAGACTGTCAGTTTATCTTGTTGCTTTGAGTGAACTCCACGATGAAACATACCCCTGAAGATACTTCCACTACTGAAAGCAACAGGAAGATACAATGTCAGTTTATCTATTAGGGATCTTGTTTTGAAACGTTTTCATTAGGGATCTTGTTTTGAAACGTTTTCTAATGTCAAGTTTTTGTATAGTTTTCCACCTAAATTCTTGTGTTTGCTCAAGATTATGCAAAATTTTCTTAAGTATTATTTACCATTTTCCACTATAATTCATGAATTTACAAAACTCGTTTTCAATAACAATTGTCTATGTAAATTAGGTAATTGTTATCCAATAAAAAAAATTCAAATCGAATGGTAAATTGCAAGAAGGTAAATTAGTCAGAACCACTTGCGCTTGTGATGTGCCAGCGCACAGATTAAATTGGCGAACCAAATATACCCTGATCTTTAATGTTAAAAATATAGCTAAATACTTCATTCAAATTACTTGAATTAAAACTTTAAAAGAAAATTATGACCGACTTTTAACTAATTAATTGTAAGCAACAGGCTTAAATCAAATTATAGTACTTGCACATTTATCATTAAAACTACTGTTAAAGTGTTAAGACCCTAATAATATGGGTGATTCCGCTTGAATTCAGCAGGTCAATAAACCTGAATATTTTATACATAAGAAACTTGTAATAATGACAATAACAACATATTACTAATAAGTTAATTATCTTCACAAAAATGCTTTGCCAATATCTTAAATTTAATTTGATAAATAAAATATTTTAATATTTATAAAGGTTGACTTCAAATTGAGAGTATTAAATCTTGTTTATTTATTTTTTTTAAAATAATAAATAGACTCCAGATACTGGTTCAAGTGTTTAAAATGTGAAAGTAGCAAATAGCCTAACTTTTACTTGTCATAGATTTAAGAAATGCAATGATGGTTCTAAATAAATTTAAAAAGAAGAAAAAAAAAATGCACTTATATATAAAAAAAGAGGACATAAAAGTATGGAAAACATGCGTATCCTATTAGCGGCGGGGATGAGCTGCAAGATCCCACGGGCTATCTGCGATAGCGGTTCAGGTAAAACAGGTTTCTTTCTCTTCAGATTACTTAACCGACCGATGACCGATAGACTAGACTTCAATCCTCTCCGTCGTCAGTCAAATTCAAAACTTAGTAATAGCAATAGCATCATTTTTAAAAAAAAAAAAACAAAAAAAAAAACGATAGTTGACAAAGCCCAGATTTCTCTTACTGCATATGGTATATATTACATGATAGATGTCAGAAGATGGATAAAGCATATATGGAATTTTACCTTAAACGAATGAAAGTTGGTAAGCACTAGGTTTTATCAGTAAATCCTGGCACTTCTTTAGATTGTTACTCCCCTTCTTAGAAAAAACAGAGGTGGAGTAACAATCTAAAGAAGATGTACGGAATGTTCTTCTTTAAGTTTTTACACTCCTTATCAAAACAGAAGTGGCCTTTGTCTTAAATTACATTGGAATAAACATCCTTTTTTCGTAATAGTTATTTAGTCAGTCATTTATATTATAAAACTACATAGCGGTGTCACAATCTAAAGAAGTACCTAAATCCTTAACGATCATTATTCTTTTTAATAAAAAAAAGTAAAAATTTTCTCCATTTCATAAAAAACATTTTTGAAGCGAGCGTAGTGAGCTTCCTACATTCAACGAAATATGCTCCGTGTCTGTCTGTCTGGGTGTCTGACACGTACGACGGTAACTTGAGTAAAAGTTGAACGGTTCTGATGAAATTTGGTACACATGTTCATTTTACCAATGCTCAGGACAAGTTCGTTGGACAACGTTGTCTGTTCAAGCGTTCGCGCGCAACGCTCGCGTAAACGTGCGCATAAAAATTAAAATTGGAATTTTAGGATGGGAAAATTCTAACTTGATCTATTAGATGAGACGAACATTTTTTTTAAATACATTTTTCAGTAAAACCAACAGCGACACCGCTATGAATTGATAAAGATGGCTATAAGTATTAATAAAGCAGGGAGGGAGATAGTCAAGTAAAATTATTAGGAGGTGAGAGGTGGCTTGGCTCTCTCATCTCTCTATTTTTCCTTTTCAACTACATAGCAAGCCTAGGCACAGCTAGACTTCTTTCTAGACTAGACCTGACTCATCATGATGAACTAATTTATCTTAATATCTATAAAATGTATTGCATTACGCGTGCTTCAATGATAGAGCCACGCGATGCCTAGTCAGTGCGCTCGCTTCAATGATAGAGCCACGCGATGCCTAATTTAGATACTTTACATTTTAGAAAAACATTAGAATCGTAGATAATATGTTTTATTGGCACTTCTTTAGATTTTTATCTCCCTTATAAAAAAACAGAGATGGAGTAACAATCTAAAGAAGATGTACGGAATGTTCTTCTTTAAACTGTTACACTCCTTATTAAAACAGAAGTGGGATATTCCTTTGTCTTAAATTATATTGGACGAAACATCCCTTTTTCTTAATAGTTATTTAGTCAAAGTCATTTATATTATAAAACAACATAGCGGAGTAACAATCTAAAGAAGTACCTTAATTCTTAGCGATCACTATTCATGTATATAATTTTCTACGAGTATGTGTCAAATTATATGTATTTATGTTATCATAATTAAATATGCTTAGAGACAATAGATAGTTCATAGTTATTGAATTTAATTGTTTTTTATTTATTCTTATACTTAACATATAAATGAAAGTTCTGTCTAAAAAGCTAGATTGAGCTTCCATTCAATCATTTAAATAATGTTACTTCTTTAGATTGTTACTCCCCTCAGTTTATTATAGGGGAAGTAACACTCTAAAGAAGTGCATTAATAATAACCTTTGAACATAGAATAACGAGGGAGTGATTAACTTCATATGAATATTATTTTATACTTTTACTCTGTGATGTCTAAAAAACTTTTTCTGACTTAATTACCGAATCGAAAACTGTAATTAAAATATCGAAATCCACCGTTTGAAATAAACAATAAACTTCCCCCATTCCTCTTTTATCTTAAGGTTCATTTTAAAAATGTGTCAATAATTTATACATACCAAAATATCAAAATGAGTTAGGGATGGTTTTAACTTTGTATTTGTCAAGTATACGATTAGTTACATATATTATATATGTTACTGCTACAGTACTTTTTATGAATAAATATTAATTTTTTAACAATAAGAACCGGGAACCGAGCGGCATGGCGCTGGAAAGGACGAGCAAAACCCTTAACAAACCCCCTCGATGTGACACAGGGAGGCACATCGATGACATGTTTTAGATTCGGTTTTGGCGATATCCTTTGTACAGAGATTTGTATTTTTGTATATTAAAGATAACAAAGCGTAAGGATTGATTAGGACATAAACTTGTCGATAAATGAAATGTTTTATTGTAATTATGACTAGTGAGGTTACCACAACAATATTGTCGCCACAATTTTGAATCCCTATATATCTTCCTTAATTCCTTTATAGCCCTAGTCCAACCCCACTTTGCACTATTAGTTTAAGTCATAGAAATATGTTGTTAGTAGAGACTTTACTCTTACCATGTTAACACTCAGGATGATATATGTCGAAAGAAATTGTGGTGGCAATATTGTTGTGTTACTTTCTAGTCATAATTACGGAATAGTACCACAAAATTTCAGTCAAAATAATCAATTATAAATTCAATTATAAATTCAATTCACCGGGATTCGAACCACAGGATTAATTCGGGACTAGGTATCGTTATCGACAGAGGAAATTATTCTTCAGTAAAGCTTAGTTGGCTAGAGTGTCTTTACTGGAAATAAAGGAGGCCCGTGGTTCGAATCCCGGTGCTGAAGTCTATTTTTCTCTGTCTGTCTCCCGTTGTAAATAGTATAATTATAATTTGATTTAAATTAAAATAATAACCAATTATTTTATTCTAAAAATAAATGAGCATTTTGGATTTACAGTTCTTTATTAAAGCCGAAGTAAGTTTTTGAAGCTACTATTAACAAGTAAGGCGAAAGCTATGCAAATCGACCAAGATTTTATCCGCATGATAAATGAGATGTTACGACTGCGACATCTACTTTAAAAGTGGGCACGTGACGACGATCACAATGTCATACGTGCCGGATAAAAATCACACCTTAGGCACACAAAAAGGACAAGGGTTAATAATAGGCAAGACTGTCGGGAGGCATTATGTCCCACTGTGCTCTTTGACCCCCGTATAAGGGATATAGGTGTTCTCTTCAATGGGACATTATGTCGAAGGGCAAGGGAAAGCCTCCTAAATTATTTCTGAAGGAAACGTAGGACCGCAGAGAGCCCCTTAGGGAGAGTAGTCACCAATGACTCACTGGCGCACACAAAAGGCTCGAATAATAATGGACGAGGGGGTCGCTCTGACCCTAGCATCTGAATTATTTATCCCCGTACTTCGGATCGGATACCTATAACCTCCGAATCGGCCAAAAGGGGTGCATCCCTGTTTTTTTACCCCCCTCCTTTTTTATTGTAAATAAATAAAGGTAGCCGGTGGTTGGGGCCCTGCATTAGCGCTCTCGACGGAGTAGGACATTCTTCCTCAATCTAATTCTTTTTCTACTTTTCTTGGGCTTCCTTCATCCACTTTATTTTTAGAAGGCCTTCTTTTTATTTCCCATCGTGTTTTTTTTATCGCTTAATCCCTTTTCCTTCCTCCCCGATGTCGTTCTTATTTATTCTTTCTCCCCTTATTTTTTCCCAGAAGGAGAGGCCTTCTAAACAAAATAATCTTTAAATTTAATCCGAGCTTCGCTTTAATAGTGGAGGAGGCGGACAACTCTGTTACCGTCATTTTTTTTACCGACAATTTTTTTTTAAAAAAAAAGAAATAAAATGGTTAATTTTTTTCATTTCTCTAATGCAGTTTAAATAATTCCATGATTATCCTCAATTGTAAATCAACTCCTCACCGGTACCAAACTCCATCTTATCGAGGAAAAAAGTAAGTAAAATTAAAAAAGACAAAACTGAATAACTACACTAAAGATCTAGTGGAAGAACCAAAATATTGTTAAATGCCTTGTAGCATTAAATCTAATTTTTACGTGATTTTATTAATATTTCTTTATAAAAACAAAAGAAGAGGTTATCTAAAACATAACTTTCACGGTACTCAGTGAACTATCATAAAATCATTATCGTAAATAAGTCCTATTTTAGTATTAAAAAAAAATAATAATAAATAAATAAAAATATTCTAGCATGGATATATATTACTAAGTTAAAAGTTTCCACCTTTTAAATATAATTATATTTAATAGTAATTTACACTTAGGTGATAGTGATTTAAACCTATAAGCCTATAAGACCAACCATTAAGGTGGTCGTCATTAATGACAGAATCGGCATACATTTTTTCAGTCTTGCAAATGGCTTCTATCTATGATGTGTGGGATTAATAAAATGTTAAAAAAAATGCGATAATTCTTTAAATTGTTACTCCCCTATTTTGTTTTAGAATATAAATGACGGGCTAAATAACTGTTGAGACAAAGGGATGTTTAATATGTTTAGTCCAATGTTATGTATGTATGTAAGAAAAAGAAAGTGATCACACTTCTGTTTTTATAAGGGGAGTAACAGTCTAAAGAAGTGCTATAAATGCATCGTTTGTCAATAGGAAAAAAAGATATTGTTTGAAAGAATTGCACTTGATAAAAAAAATAAAAAAAATGCCGAGAGTTAGCTGTATTTATGCGTAAACTAGTTAATGAGCGGTCAAATCGTAGCGGCGATAAAATACCGCTTTAGATCCTATCCTGGACGGAAAAGCCAGTGAGCTATCAGAAACCAACATTAGAAAGTTAAGGAAAGACATCGATATGAAATAACGATTCGACCTTGAAACCGATACCGCTTGGATTTATGAATCGGAAAGATGTGTAACGTGTATTACTAACTCTAGATGGATTTGTGATGGTGTGTGGGGGTGAGATGCTTAGTCTAGGCCTAGTTAATTCTCAGGTCAGCTATTAGTCAGTAGGGTGATATATTCATTGAGAAGATAGGAGGGGGTGAGACAGGTAGGCTAGATGTGGTGGCACACGGCCAATAGAGTGAGAACATTATCCTCATTACCATTATACATTCACTACCACTAGAGTCCACCCGATTCACTTCTATATCATCGCTTCTCACTCATTTAAACATCTTTATATTCTTAATTCATATTGCATTTTCAAGTGAACCGCCGTATCCCAAGGTAACTCCGATAAATTTGTACGTTAATACCTACTTCATTTGACGTTCACAAATTCGGTTGTCACCGATTTCATTTATGAATGGATTCGTATCATTGATTATAGAGGCTATTTTACCTTTCACGTTCATTTATTTTAAATAAGGTCGGATTTAAGTGGGAAGAATACGTTCATTAAAGAACGTGATCCACGATAAGTTAATTCATTTTTAATCTCTGTTCTTATACGATAAATAATCGGTAATTACACCAATCAATTTAGAATAAGCCTTTGTCGATAATAATTTTGCATATTTACTTTAAAATTTAGAATAGTCAAAGTTACATTACCCACTGCTTAAAACGTAAAAAGGCTTTCCAAATGCCAAGCTAGAGATAGATTGACAGACATATGATACACTATTAATATTAAAATTAATTTATAGAATGTCTTCTCCTGAATTCCGCTTACGATCTAAAGCAGATCTTCACTTAAACGTAGGAAGAACAGCGAGTACATTATCCATTAGTTTGATTAAATACGTTAAAAGTACCGACAGTATTATTTAGATTGTTACTCCCCTTTATAAATAAATAAAGAAGGGAGTAGCAATCTAAAGAATGTTATTCTTTAGACAGTTACCCCCCTTATAAAAACAGAAGTGTGATATTCCTTTGTCCTAAAGTAAATTGGACTAAACATCCCTTTGTCTTAATAGTTAGTCAGTCATTTACATTCTAAAAAAATCATAGGGGAGTAACAATCTAAGTAAGTACCTCTAATTTAAGGTGGCGAAAGAAAATATTGATATACAGGAGTAATGTAACTACAATTTTATTTTCTTATTAATATAATGAAAGTGATGCGAAGAATGTGAAATGTAGGACTGAAGTTGCGGTTTAGTGGTTGATTCTAATTTTTTTTTTTAATGTTTATTTTACGTTCTAATTAACACATTAGGCTACGACAAGAGAGAGGGATTGTCTTTACATTTCTTCTGGATGTCATCACGTAGTCTAAGACTTTCTGGCATTCAAGCTATCGGTGTTTAGGCTTTAGTTGCAGGCGAGTGGAGAGTGTGTTGACCACACGAGGTTCATAGATTGTCGAAATATTAAGCAGACTAATGGATTATTTTTGTCGTATCATTGTTCACAAAATTATAACTTATCCTAAACTGTATTGGTTCTTGTTGAAGAATGATATTTTGTGAATAGGTTGTCGAGTAGTAAGAGGGTTTTTAGTTTGCGGTCGAGTTGGAAGCATGAGTCAGATATAATGTTTTAGTTTGAATTAGTCAAGAGAGCCCACTTGGTTTAAGGTGTTGTGTTTTTCTGCTGTGTTATTGTTTAGCCCAAGGTTACTGGATGGAGAGATGTTTCTGGTGCCTGGGTCTATGAGGTTTCCTGGTCGATGGGGACCTCTGAAACATGTCTGTTCACCAGATGTCCTTAACTAAAACCCATGCTTTCTCTTCCTAACAACATCCCTCTTACACTCAGGTTTTTTTCACCACATCTCTCTCACCTAGTCTGCTCTTTCTTCAAGTGACCTTGAAAGATTCACATATTTTGTTAAGTTTCAAGTTTTTGTAAAAATTAGCTGACGATCACTCTACTTTTCATTTTCGCCAAGTAAATTAGGTAAGCAGTATCTGGTTTTGTTCAAGTACAAAACCATTTTTCTTTTTATAAAATAGAAACGACCCGATGCTACAATACAGATTCTTGCTTGTGTAATTTTGCGTAACTGAACGACGGGAACCTCAAAATATGACTATTAAATTGTGTACAATTACTATAGCTAAGTAGTCAATTGGTCTTAATTAAAACTGATGTGTTTCAGGTAAATTTGTGATAGATTGTGCTTAATATATCTTCGGTTTGTTTTTCTGTATATCCCATTTTGACCTATAATTGTAGACCTATAATGCTAAAACACTTACAGGTAAATATTACTAAAATCGAATAAAATGATGGATACTCACAGGACTTTGTCCGGCGAAGGTGGACTCTGCTCTTCCTTGATAGTGTTGTTGTTCATTTTCGAGGTGAGCTTTTTGAGGACGTCGTCCATAGATCGCTTGTGCAACTGGTTTTGATTGACCGTGGTCGAGTTGTTATTGTCAAGACGGAGCTGTTTGTTGGGGAGCACATGGTCGGACCAGGCTCCCTCTTCCTCTGAGCCCTCGCCCAGCTTGCTCGGAGGCGACTTCCGCTTAGACGACATCCTCCTGAAACAACCGAAACCAATAAGACTCCATCTCTGTCAACGCACTTCACTCGATTCTACAAAAAAAAATCTTGTCTTTTCTATCCAGTCATCCCCTAAACAATGGTCTAGACGAAAAACAGCTTACTCGAAACCTTCTTCAAGTTCCCCATTATTTTTTAAACTATACTTTTGAATAGCCGAACAACAATATTCTCAAAATAATCATAGATACAGACAATATAAATATGAGTTAGGAATGGTAATCGATAATGATAATATTTGATCGAAGAATAAGAAAAACTACCAAGCCTAGTATTAAGCTGACCGACTGATTTTAAGAAGATTTTAGGGCCCAAGTAATTTAATTGACTAAAAAGGAAAATTATGAAACATATGTCGATCTTATCTTAAAACAGGAGTAAGGAAATTAAAGGAGCCGACAGAGGACTGGCAAGCGACTTTCACACTCGTAACGCATTCAGGGGTGATTCGATTTTGAATGGAATTATAACCGAAAAGTCGATAATACCATTTCTAATCGGGTCGTTAAAACTATTAACGACCCTATAAATATTCAAGAGAGTAGGCCGGTTTTAGGTGCTTATGAGGAATCGGCAAGACGTATGATTAAAATCCGTTTTTGGAATAGGGTGCACCTGCCTCATGTCCTTAGGAAGGTTGGCTCTAGGAAATAAACGGGGTTTCCGATGTAGGGAGTTGGAAGGAACTGGCCGCCGCCTCCTTCTCATCAGGGGCGGCCCTCGGAGACCTCTCCAAGACCCATTCTCCTCATTTCCAGGGCGGGGAAATTGTCATCCTTAACCGAACTTCCATCCCTGCCTTAATTAACCATTTAGATTTCCCTAGAAGGCGACCCGTTTCTCTTAAACAGTTTTGCAAGACCGGCTCACCCAGTTCTACGTGGTATGCGAAAACCTATTCTTTGTTATGGTGTAGCGTCCGTTTCCTTAGACGACGCCTTCCCCGCTTCGGGGCATCTCCCCACCACTACCACCATAAAAACGTTTCCGGCGACTCGTTATCACGGCAGTGCCATCGGATCACGGCGAAAAGAAAATGAAAGTATTTCTAAGACCGAAGACAAAGGCAGTATTATAAAAGACGTCTTGTCGTAAAAGCCTGACCACTGGGCCTCCCGCGTTAACCTCGGCTATCGGAATTTAAACCAGTCCCATCTTCTTTTATGATTCTTCTTCGACGTTTCGAGGACTTTGTTGCATTTTATCGACACGCTTTAAAAATAAAAATTAAAAAAAGCGCTCCGAGATAAAAATCTCTTCAAGGCCTCAGTCATTTTTAGTGTTCAGTAATTGTAAAACCAAGTCCTACATTTTCACGAAAGAATAAATATAATAAAACAAAGACGTAATTATAAAAACTTCAGCATTATATAATTTTACATCAGACAGCATGGAAATATTTTCCAAACTAAATGACGTAAGAGAGTCGGAGGTTACATTTAGGAGGTGATTTGTGCGGAATGTTGCTTGACTGATTAAAATTAATTTTGGTTATGCTTTGTCTTTGTAATGTTAAGAATGTATAAAGGAGACATTCAAAACGGGACTTTGGTATTTCATTCGTTCCAGGATATTGCAAATTTAGAGTATTTTTATTTTTACTCTTATCCCTTATAAAGTAAAGTATAGGTTAGCATTTGAGAAAACGGTTCTTTGTGCGTTTACGCCGGGTTTTATAATGGGCCTATTGTCGGTGTTGATAATGTCCCTGGAAAAGCGTATTTTGTTAACGTGGAAACTTTTTCTTAGCTTTCTATACAGTTCAATTTTCATTGTGGAAACAGTGTCTAATTCAAGTCGGGTCGAACAAACAGACGGGGGTGGTAGGTGTCGAGAGGCGAGGCTTGTTTTCTCCCACTTTGCCGTTCACATTCAGGAGCCGACACAAAGGGCTTTTATTCGACAGGACTTAGAACGGCTTCAACAGGTTCATGTGTGCCTTCCCCCTGACCCAAGTTAGAGCTTCACGAACAACCAATATCCTCCAACACAATCCATCTCCGAAGCCCGGGGAAAAAAACCTCGCTACCCTCTTTATAATTGCGTTAGTTCGACTGCCGATTGAAATATTAAATGTTTGAAAAGTCCATTTTGGCAGAAGCTCCGGCTAGCGGATATTGAAGTATATTGGAGCGGACTGGTCTTGTCTCGTACGAGGATTCTTGAAACTTTTTTTTAATATTTTTTTTTCAACGGTCTGAACTTTTCATCTCCTATACATCCCCGACTCTCCCCTTTCCTATTATTTCCCATTTACCGACTTCGATCAGGGTCGGAATTTAATATTCAGTTTTTTTCAAGCGGGGATCTAGATTCGTTTTCAAATGCTTCTACCATTTTTTAAAAGGGGTAAAAAATAATATAGTACATTTTGGAAAACAAGAGAATTCTTGCCTAGTGTCAATAGTTGAAAAAACAGAGATCACATGCAACTCAATATAAACAAAACATATAAACTTGACTTGCTACAAACGATGCATTTATGCAATTTTTTATTTTACTTATCAGCAAGGTCTCCGCTGACCATTTTGAATAATTTACACACTCGTTTCTTAACAAGGAAACCCCTCAAGATTATTGTTAAATTATTAATGTAACAATAGTTTATTAACGTTAAAAGAGTAGTTTTGTAAATATGTCAGAACAGATATCGGAGGAGTTAAATAGTCTTTTTAAATAAGACAAATCTATTAATTCGATTAAAAATATTATTTTATACAGCTGTCAACCTCTGTTGAGAGATATAACTTGCTAAAAATCAGTTCTTCCATCAAACAAGGTCGAACACATCAGACATATCTATTCTTTAAATTGATCCGTGAAATATTTTATGATAGACGTTTCAACAAAGACAATGATACGGACGACACGATTAATTATAACTAGTGTTTCTGTAGATTAACGACCTCGTTCAAGAAAAAACCGAAACCCGAGCAAAATATGATTCAAACGCACGAGCATGGCACGTGTTAGAAATTTTTTAATTAATTAATCTTACTGAAGCGTAATCGGGAAGAATACCAGATAACGAAATATCCATTTCTATCTGAGAAAAATCTACAAAAAAATGTTATCTTTTTTATAATATTTTGATCTCGACTGAAACAAACACAGGTTTTTATTGATTTTTGAAAAATATCGACCGTCGACACTCGGGACGAAAGCATCTATTAATGTTATTGTTTTTGTCAATATCGGTTATAAAATGCAACGAGAATAGAAAAGACAGAATTAAACAGTCGAGTGGGGATTTTTACAAGCTACGAATTGATAAGGGGGTTTTATAATTGCATGGGGATTATTGGTATCGATAAGGCTGTGGAAAGGGGTCGGAGCGGGCTGCGTGTGTGTAGCCCTCGCGTCTCCTTCATCTCGGACTCATCTCTTTACTATCCCAGTCTATCTCTTATCTCTTATCTACACCTTATCTATTTCTTATCGTATCTTTTAAAAACACTCTTAAATAGACAATTAAATATTTACTATAATATTAAAACTGTTATTTATTTCTGTTTCCTTAACCGCAGACTATTCTTTAAATTTATTGTTTAAATATGAATACAATTTTTGTCGCTTATCGAGTATTATAATGAAATATTTGTGGAATCTACTCGTAGTAAATATTATCAAGGAGAAAAAGTTTAAAGATATTTATCATGGAACCACAATAGCAAACGATTCAGTACAAAATACCAGCTACCAGAAGGGTAGGGAGGATCAGGGTAGCCGGGTCTTAGCCAACTATCAAGTCACCTCAAGCAAGCAACCACTTATCCGGTGAAGTTTCCATTTAACAGTAGAGTAGGTATATTAGTCGATGTTTATACTAGTAGCCGATCTCACTTCCTTTAATGAAGAAATAATGTCATCAACGGAACGAAAGTTAGATGGAAAAAGCAATATATGTAAAGCAAACTGATACTGTATGATGTCAGTAGACACACGAAGAAAATTTTTGAGTTCTGATATAATAAAGGAAGAGCACGAATGACACGACACTACGAGATGAAGTCGTGCTGTAGAAACGTAGCCTTTGATTCTACATGAATAGTTGATCTACTTATTATCTTTGAGCATAAGTCGAAGAGTGGTTGAAAAGCGATTAAAAATTTAATAGAAGTTAGATTTATTTTACGACTAGTCACAATTACACCTTTAAATTATTCGTTATCTTTTTACTGTTATTTAAATTTAATTATCCGTTCTTATTCTTTATGTGTAAATTAAATGCATCCCATGTCAAGTTCAAAATAGAAATGGCCTTCCTTCATGTTTGTTATTAATTTATTAATTTCTGAAAAAAATAGTAGTAGCTAAATGTGAAAAAGCCGATTAAATAGTGAGATAGAGGAACACGTAAGCTTTGCAATGTTACCATAGCGAGAGCTGATTTGGATACTTTATTGGATAAGTAGTGAAATAGAAGAACACTCAACGCCTTGCAATTTTACTATAGCCAGAGCTGATTTGGGTACTTTATTGGGTAAGTAATGAGATAGAGGAACACTTTACGCCTTGCAATTTTACTATAGCCAGAGCTGATTTGGGTACTTTATTGGGTAAGTTAGGAGATAGAGGAACACTTAACGCCTTGCAATGTTACTATAGCGAGAGCTGATTTGGATACTTTATTCGGTAAGGAATTAATATTATATGTACACAATGTCCAACTAGTGAAAGCTCTGATAAATAATACATCTTTAATAAATTTTTAATCCTCTTTAATAGTGGAATTTTTTAATAAGCAACATTTTTAATAATTTAGTTATATTTAATAATTAATAAAATGCGTTGATTTATGGCCTATC